>CAJPEV010003778.1:3061-27834 GCA_905338385.1 Darwinula stevensoni
CCTTCGGGAGAGAAAATAAATTCATGAAGCAATCTATGCAAAGACTAGCTCCTTTGTAAGACACAGTCTGTCGATGGCATGATGAATTTTCTTGAATCAAACGAGCCAAGAATGTCTCCTTTTCCTTGGCCGACATCTCCTCCATTTCGCATTCTGTGTCTAGTAGGTCTCTTGTTGCCATCATCCCAATGCAGCAATCGAAGCGGTAATCACTCCTCATCCTTCGACTCTTCCTTGGCGTCGATTGGTCTACAGGCCCAGTCATCGAACCTGAAGGGGAATGTTTTCGAATTTCATATTCTGGCTGATTTCTAAATGAAATATCACATCTTTCCATATAACAAATGCCTACCCACAAAAAAATCTGAGTGGTGGAGGCAAGGTTACGAATCCCTAACCCCAAAACAGTCTAATGCTTCTTTGCACCTATCTCACAGATTCCATATGACCTTGTCACAATCCCCATCTCGCTAAGACATGAATCCGATCAGGAAGGACAGATAGATAGATAGGGATTCCAGACAATTTTCTCTTCCTCAGCTAGGGATACCCCACCGCTCGGGTTTCTTCTTTTGGTCTTGAATTGTTTCTCATTTTTCTCATGTTTAATTTTAAAAAAAATAGGGCCTAAACCAATGGATTCGGGATGTCCCATGCTACAACCGCTCCAGGAGCCTCATTTATCGATTTTATTAATTCATGATGCTTCGACCCTTGCAGTATTCAAGGCAATACGGTATTGATGATGAATTTGAGAATGCACGTGATAGTGGCCTTGTGTTTCATCGGTCTAAAGAATAGCAAATTTCCTTTTTCCATAGAATTTACTTATGCAGAATGCTGAATACAGGCCGCGAAATTACAGTAACAAGTTTCACCCACCCATCTACAAATCACCAGCCACAGTGGGGCTAGAGCAGGGATATGCAATCCACGACCCGTGGAGCTGCTTCTTGCTGCCCAGTAATGGGCAATGGAATAACAAATAAAATAAATTCCTTAGTGGCCCAAGGCCCATCACAACTTCGATCATCATTCAGTAACTATAAATAAATAGTTTGTCCTTTCACCTCTTTACCCTAATTATTGCTCACGCTGACGCTGGTGGAAATGGCCCGAAGAAGGAAGCTCTCAATCAAAAACAAGTGGATTCAATCCACTTGTTTTTGTTGGAACACTGCTTGTCACGGGCACAGAACCCATAAGCCCGCTACCTTAAACTTAATTCAACATTTAATCACAAACTAAAACCCGTGACATCTCTACAATATGGGAATAAAGTGCCTCTCCATCACTCCTTGCAATGCCATCCAAGCAGCATAAGAGGGGAATATCAGGGCGGAAAAGTGAAACAGTGAAGCCGCAATAATTGAGGCTGTGGAAAAAATGAGATCTAACGAACTGCCAGAAGGAGCAGCAGTTGCATATGGTATCCCAAGGAGTACCATTGGCGACAAAGGTGGGGGGAAACTCTGGGAGGAGAAGGAAGAACACTTTTGCATGCACATTATTAATGGTAAATTATATTCAGTTGGTAACTAAAATCCTGCGTGATCTGCCTGAGAATGATCCAAGAAGAATCCCAGAAGGTAAGGGAGTATCGAAAGGATGGACGACAAGATATCCCGGTACACACCCGGATCTTGCCCGCAGAACTGCCAATATTGAGAGAGAGCCTTGAGAGAGAGAGATATGGTGGATGAAGCGGTTGTCCGCAATTGGTTTGCAACTCTTGAGGACAGGCCGAAACAAGACCCTTCGAGAATCTTCAATGCTGATGAGACAAGTTTTGCCCTGCAAGGAAGATCTATCGGTAATTGCTCGTAGGGGGTCAAAGCATGTCTGTCAGCTAATCTGACAAGCGAGAGCAAGTGACTCCGTGATTTTTCCAAACAAAAGCAAGCCCTCCCCCTAAATCATCAAGCCTGTGGTAGCCAGCATCGTGTGAACCAGTCAGATGATCAATCAAGCACTAGATCTGCAACAAAAGATGATTACAGCCGTCTCCTTCGTCAATTTGAAGAAGAACTGGGGCATACTTGGAAATCTTTGAGTCATGCCAGCGCTCGGTTCAGAACCAGATCCCCTCATGAGGCACTCATAATCCTTGTGGAAAAATTAAAAGCAAAATCTAGAGCGTGTTCTACTCAAGGTGATGGCGGTGGACAATCATCTACAAAAACCGCTGATCGAAATATCTATGGAATGCAGGAAGCTATGGCTACCACGTCACAAATCCTTGCCAAGGAGGACACCGTGGCTCTGACACCTCCCATGGTTACTTTGAACGAAAACCAGCAGGGTCATTCAGACACCTATGACTTGTCTCCCTTCGCCAAATACCTACGAGTTCCTCAGAGGCTGGTGGACGTGGATCGTGGGAGCACGAAATCAAAAACAGGAATACCAATTTGTTGCATCAACTACTGATTACATTTTTTATATGAGAAAGAAGGAGAAGAAAGGAGGGGGAAAGCCTGAGTAAAGTGAAGTTGAAAATAACGAAGCTTGTTCAGAGTGTAAAAACTCAACACAGGAAACAGCTGGATAGGATGTGACACATGTGGACGATGGTTTCACCTGGAGAGGAGATGCGTATCTCATATGGAGGGAATGAGCCATACCCAAATTGAAGGCATACAGCACATGTGCAGGTTTTGCCAGGCTTCTGACAGCAAATGCTTTGATGCTTGATGATGCTTTTGTTTGAATTTTGAGATTTCATGCGAATATATCGCCTATGCTTTGAACCCTCCCCCTTTTGAGGGGGATCGAGTGAAGAGATGCTTGATCGTGAGCGTTGCCATTGCTTTAGCTGGCCTTCTGGAAGTGAAAATAAACACGGTAAAACTCCTTTGCTTCGAAGTCATCCCCGTCCGTTTTTTTAAATTATAAATGAGATTATTCGTACTTCTATGAGGAAAGAATCCATGTGCAAAATGAGCAGTTCATTTGGGAGTTAACTTTTCCTCTGC
The DNA here is from genome assembly GCA_905338385.1 of Darwinula stevensoni. Taxonomy (NCBI): domain Eukaryota; kingdom Metazoa; phylum Arthropoda; class Ostracoda; order Podocopida; family Darwinulidae; genus Darwinula; species Darwinula stevensoni. The sequence continues at coordinate 6,037 of CAJPEV010003778.1, forward strand.
CCCCCGACAAGACCATGATGGTTGGTCGACTATCTCTCTGCCCGACCGGTCTCTCTAACATGTTCTAGAAATGATGAGGCTAAAACTTAATACATGAATAGCTGTTAATTGCAGACTTCGTGGATACACACCCTGGGGGCGTGTACTCACTTCATTTCCAGGGGGACACCTAGGTCTACCCCTCCGACGGACTTTTAGGCGTATGCTATTCTCGTGCACAAAGTTCCTTCAACGAAACTGGAGGAACGGGAGTAGTTGCCACTATGTTGACTCCAGAGAAAGTCCGACTTCGGAGGTACTTGGAGCCACATTTCGGGTGGGGGATGATTTCCTAAGCCTAGGCCTAACCCACTGATGGACGCTTAGGCTAATACCAGTCTCACGCACTTTCTTCCTTCAATGAAGAGGTAGGTTAAACATATAGCTGTTAAATCGCATGCTTCAGGTACAGTTGGACTGTGGATGTGCGTACCCTGAGGGGCCTGACTTAGCAGGCCTACACCAATCGTGACCCATTCGCATCCAGGAAATTTTCGGCCTATCAGACCGAGATTACTGCTGCATTAGCATGAGCCGCGAGACCGATTCACCTATGCCAATTTAGGTCATAGACTAAGCGGAAGGACAAGGCCGCATGGTACGCTTACGAATGGGTTACATATACAATGTTTTTCCTTCACATTGTGATTCGGAGTGGCTATGCCCAGTCCACTTACGGACGCTTTGGTTCCTCTTTCTATGCGCACTCCACTTTTGGGAGTACGTTTATTGGCCGGCGACTGCCGTCTCCCCCGGTTCCATGTCCGTCTGCGGTGGACGGGATCGAAAAAAGGAAAGTAGGAAACGTGCATTTCGCTTTGAAGTGGAGTCACGGCGATGGGTGCGACTCGGCGAGATGAGGCACGACTCTTGCCTTCACGTCGTTGGAGGAACTCCAAATGGAAATGAACACGAGCGCTTGGATCTGCGCACCTCCCGATGGGAACAGTTGGCCGAGCTCCCTCGACTAAGATGGAACCATGCTCTCTCGTCTCTAAAGGATGAGCTGGTCCTGGCCGGGGGATATTGCGATCAAGTAGGAGAGACGTGTTTCGTGTACGATAGAAGAAGCAATTCGTGGCGGGAGGGGCCAAGCATGGTATCATCACGGACTCGTAACTTGGAACCGAAATGTTTATGCTGTTGGAGGAGATGGAAATTCATCCGTGGAAGTGTTTGATGGAACAAAAAGGGAAATTGTGAAGAGATATGGCATCAGTGATTTTCGGAGAGCTTGCCGAATGATCGATTGACCAAATGGATTCTGTATCCATGCTGCTGTTACGTAATATACGCTTAAATTCCTCAAGGCTCATATTAAGTTTCAGGGTCACGAGTTAAAGAATCGCATGCATAGGACTTTCAAAACGTTGTTGTATCCCAAATTCCTGTGGCAACTGGATTAATGAGCAGGTTGACAATTGCATGTACTCTTCGATAGAAATATTTTTTTTTTAAATTACATTCGCACAAACTAATTATGCAGGGAATTCATAATTAGGGTCTGCGAAGGGTCTTATTCCTCCAAGTTACTCCATGCAAGTTCTTTCATCTCTTTTGAAATTTCTATGAAATTTTCAGGAAAGCAAGTATTTTTGTACTCTTCCATTATTATAATTACCTTAGTTGAACTTGAGACCATTCTTGAGTGATGAACCGAAAATGGCGCCTGACCAAGCATTAGTTATTACCTTTGCAAAAAATATGGACACTAAGTATATAGGTCAGCAAGTTGCGGACGTACGTCATTTAATTAATAAATATGAAGTGCCCTTCATATCATATTTCCGGAAAATACATGATAAATGTAAACCTGGCTGCATATGAGTTTTATTTTCCCCTAAGTTTTCCCGCGTTCATGCTTCTCATAACGTTGATGGGGGAAAAAAAAGTTATCCTGGTAATTATTTCATGATGAAAATCCGTCCCATTCTTGCAGACGGATAGGAATTGGCCTGGCGAGGGGAGAACCTGGAGATTAAGGACGAATAAAGGAGTTCGCGCTCATTTCGTTCCCTTTCTTCGGCTCCTTCCGGTCGCAAAATTCCTCGTTTTCCTCCCCGGGCATGCGTTTCTTGCACTCTCGGCGAAAAATTGCTCCAGCAAACTTGAGGCCCCAGCCTTCCGGGGGTCGCGGAGAACACCGAATCTCTCTCTCTGAAGAACTTGATCTCTTCAGACGCGATGGCGCCTGTACATGCCAAAGAAACCTCCGTTTCGAGGACTACATTTGGAACCATCCGAGGGTAACGCTACCCTTTTGTACGAAGCATGCGGCACGGAACTCGCATGATTATTTTCCTACGTCTCTTTTATTAACTCTTCTTACCTCGTGCAGCAGAGAGACGCTCCTAAAGTAATGGCATTTGCACTCAAGTTTGAGTTTTTAACATTTTGCGTATCGCTCACGGAGATCTCCGTTTTCGAGTCCTTTCGCCTAGCCTACGGCCGAAAAAGTCATAAAGCTTTAGGCTAAGGTAACTGATGTTCAGGTCAGAGCGGCGGATTGACGGGGTAAAATGTCCGTTACGCAATGTGTTCTGGAAGACTACGCCAAAATAATGAATCCATGGAGGTAGCAATTACTAGCGCACTAGTGATGCCAAACCACAGTAGAAACATGTCTGAATTATACAATTTTTCGCGTTCGCAATGCCGCGTCACTCCTTCAATTGACGGTTTATCCTCATAGGCATGACTCGCGCAATCCATGGCGACCGTCTCCGACGCTCATTTCTCATTCATTCGCCTCCGATAATAATTGATCCGTCGGATCACATCCCGTTCGATGAATGCCCCATGCCTATAGGTCTACGTGAAAATCGGTACGAAGTTCGTGGAGCATGAGAAACGCGATGGATTCAAGCCCAATGAAAGACGAGATATCGAGTTACGAATCCCTTATGCCAACCTTGGAATCCACCAGTCCCGTGACTGGTTTCTCCATGGTACAAATCTCGAGGAAGTAGATATACTGTGTGTTCCAAAATCACGGAAACGATTTTGTTATTCAGTCGCGTTTGAACGACTTCCGATTAAAGGGTGCAGCTTGGAGCATAATTAAGCGTGCGACCTCGAGTTCACGTCGGCAGACATAAATTACCTTCTCGACATGATGAGACGGAAAGAACACTTCCTGGACGATGCTTCCCGATCGCATGGCCTCTGCGTTCTCCAAGCCTCTCTCCACTTGACTTTTACAAGTTGGGCTAAAAGTCAAGGACGTTTCTTTGCAAGGAAACGGCTCCTAACGTGTCGGCACTTCGGAAAGGCACAAAGGATGCGATAGCAACAATTACACCAGATTTGCTGGCACGGACGTGGGCCGAATTTGAATGTCTGGTGGGTATTGCTCGAGTCACGAGTGATGCTCAGGTGTAGGTGATGTAACAGTTCGAACGAATACAGCTTTTGGAACGATGCAGCGTAGTTATATTTTTCCCTGCAGTTCCATTAAATTGCTCATCAATAGCTGTTCCAGAGTAATCGAGTTGCAAAATTGTCTCTAATTGAATTAATTGAAATAAATAATAGCTGTGATTGATGCTTTATAGGTTTACAAGAAAAGGCCCGGACAACTACACATATTCTCGATGGTTCGCGCGTGAAGATGGGAGTGTAGTGTCGTGTCTGAGGAGCAGACGACACGACCAGCATCTAGTGTTGCTGAAAGGGACTGGACCAGCTAGCCAGAGGCTCTGAGAACAAGTTTTGCGCTGTGCCTGTCTTTCACCGGAGGAGTGGTTTTCATCGAGTATGGTCCTGGATGAACACATTAACTGCTCCAAGTGGGGGTTCTCCTCTACCCCACATGACACTTGAACATATATACGAGAGAGCAGCCAGAGCTGGGGGTGTGTCAGGGGGAGCCCATCTTCCGGTTGCCGTGTGTGTGGAGTCTGCCGAGTCTTGCTGGTCTGCACATTCGCTTTTTGGTCTGCTGAGCCTTGCTGGTCAACACATTCCCTTGCTGGTTTTTCCCGAGCCTTGCTTGTCAACACTTTCCCCTTGCTGGTTTTCCCAAGTCTGGCTGGTCTGTTTATCCAGTGCTTTTACATGGCGTAGCGCCTGCCAAACGTTTTTACTTTGGTTACATTCCGGCCTATGGCCTGAGCCATTGTCTGAGTCATTGTTCATTGTCTTTCACTTATTTATTTATTTATTTATTTTATTTATTTCATATATTTTATTAGTTTTCAAATGTCAAGCCAATAGATTAATTATGGAGCTCCCAACTGGCCTTTCATTTTAACCCACGGTGCTAGGCAAAGTGCCATCCTGGCCCTAGCACTACAGGAGGAAAGAGTGTGTGTCTGTGGTGCTCTAACTACTGTATGATTTAAACATGGGAGTCAGAGACCCGACTCTCATTTCCCAGTCATACGTCACAGCACCTCAGGTTGAGCAAACGCTCTGTATGTAGAGGTTATGATTAATATAGTGTGCAGTATTATGTGGCATGTGGCACACAGTCGCGTGTCCTATTGCTCGGTATTGAAATTTTCGCGCAAAATCTCATTAAAGACTCAATATGACGTATTAAAGGCACGAATCTCCCGCACAACCTTGGAATACACGACTTGCACGGCGAGTTCATCTTGCGTGCACCAATTCCAGAAAGGTGGCGGCGATATGGCAATGGACAATGTATTGCTTAGTGAAGCTGGAGACCCACGCCGGGCACTCATGACCATCCTTCGGTCATGATCATCCTTCAATCGTGACCATCCTTCTCACATCCACACTTCTTCTCTTCCTTGTGTACTGCAGGAGCGAAGCTGGATTGATGGATTAGGAGGAAGACTGAACAGAACGTCGTCATTCCGCAGCTCCTTCGACATCTCGATTTATCTATGCCGTCATATCAACAGCTATTCCTCATCAGTGAAGGGGAAGACCAAGATGTGGTGGGGCGTGTCAGCCAGTCACTAACTATCTTCCGATCAGTAGAAGAAATAATGATGATCAAGTTAGCGATCAGCAAGAACGACTACTTTATCGCCTTGGGATCTATGGAATGGACCGATGAGGTACTCCGGGCCCTCTATCGCATCCGACCTCAAATGCGGTGGACGAGCAAGACTCTCTTCGTTGTTCGAGGCTCATCCAGGGGTCGACTGGTTTCATGGGGCCGCCGGTCTCATGATTCCAGTCACGATAGTCGTTTTCAGCCTGTGTGAAAATGTGCCAATCTGTATTGGCGGTATTTCCATTCTCTCCCACTCGGGAAATTGTCCACTGAAGCGGTTGCGCATAAAGTCTTAGTGAATGTTCTTTGACTGCCATGGACCACTCATGCTGGATGGTTTTTTCCCCAGAGGGAAAATGCCCTAGGGAAAAATCACATTCATGTTAAGAAAAAATATCAACCGGTTTACCAGAAAGATTAGGTTAGAATCCCAAGTGTCTATCCCCTTGGCGTTCCTTAGATCACACAAAAACAGTTAGCCCGATGAATTGCGAGGACCAGTTATCATATGTACGTTTTGCCAGTATATACGGTTGAAAATACCAGCTTAACCCATTTGCATCCACAAGCATACCATAATCAGTCAATTGTAAATCAAGTAGTCAACTGTACGGTGAAGATACACGTGGCGACTCAGGGATGTAGAAAACCAGGAAATATAGGATCATGACCTCTCACACTTCCTCTTCATAAATTATACAATGGGAAAAGAACTCCAACTGATAGGTAAGTTAAAGAATGTGAGATGACGCAGAGGCTTGTAGGCCGAGTGCGTCAGGCTAAGGCAGCACAACTCTGAAATATTCCCCCCCCCTCCCCCCTTGGGGGGTTTTCTGAGTAAAGGGACCAACTATCTGATAAAATAAAGAAAGATATTGACTTGTAGATGTCGAGAAGTGCTCTCTTTGTTGCTTGCGATGCAAATTAGTTGTCATTAATTTACGCTTAGCGTGTCTGCTTCAGTAACGTCCTCCACAGTTGCCGGATAGCGTGCTGGAGTTATGTGAGTTTCAAGACTTTCTGCGCTCTCGTCTTTGTCTACATGCAATCTTTAAAATGCACATTACCCGTTTATGCTGAATTAGGAGTTGAGGCGAATATGAATCTGTGGTCACTCGATAAGTTACGATATGGAGGCACGCTGCATGGACATCCTTACTGATGCTGGCAGCCCATATACATTTGACACTCGCGCAGCGAGGAGATGCGCCTGAAGTAATGGCCTTCGTACTGACGGCTGAGTCTTAACGAAGTTTTCGCAACGATGATGATTTCATTGAGATAGCAATTACTAGCGCATGTTTAATTCCAAATTACTGTAAAAAAAAACATTATTTTAGAAGCATTCGCATGCGCAATGCCGCGTCACTCCGCTTATCGACTAAATATCAAAGGTATGACTCGCGCAATCCATGGCGACCGTCTCTGAGGCTCATTTCTCATTCATCCGCTCCGACTATTTTTCACCCGTCGGATCACATCTCGTTCAATGAATGCTCCATAACTATAGGTCTAAATGAAAATTGACATGAAGTTCGTGGAGCATGAGAAACGCGATGGTTCAAGCCTAATGAAAGACTAGATATCGTGTCTCGGCGGTACGAATCCCTTATTCCACAACCTTGAAATAAACCAATCGCGTGACTACTCTAATAGCATATAGCATTGAAACAACGTTGAATCATTGTTGATTCAATTTTATATGCTACTAGGGTAGTTTCTCTGTGCTACAAAAAAAATCCCCAGGAGGTTGACATACAGGGTGTTGAAAAATTATGGACACGCTTGAACGGCTTTTCATAAAGGGGTGCAGTTTGAAGCATACTTTACTGTGAGGCCTCGAGTTCATGTCAGCATACACAAATTAATTCATTGACATGAGAGGTTCGGAATAGGACATTTTCTCGACGATGTCGCGACGGTACGATCGCGTGGCCTCTTCAGACCTGTCTTTTCCCTATGGGGCAACTTTAAGAACGTTCTTTACGAGACAATGGTTCCAGGAGTGCTTTAATATCGGGTGGATACTGCCAGCGGCACGAATGGTGTTCACGTGGGGGTGGTGGTGGAGCAGTTCGAAAAAATGAGTGTTCAGAAATTATGCTGCGCAAAGTTATACTTTATCATTAGCTGTTCCAAAGTTATCGAGTAATAGGAAGAAGTCTCAAGAAACTAATTTGTGTGTGTCGACTCAAACTCGAGGCCTGACATTAAAGTATGCATCCAACTGCATCTCTTTATCACAAGTCGTTCAAACGTTGACTAACAAAATCGTGTCTCTAGTTTTGGAACACCCTCTATTAAAACGGCAATATACGCAGTCTACACTGGTTTCCAAAACTTAAGGAACACATTGAAGATCCATATGACGAACATCAGGTGAATGTTGTGGATGAGGATGTCGGCCGGATGATCCCCGCCAACGATTTCGCTCTCAATGGCTCTGTTAGGTGGTTCTTTTCGGTCATTTTCAGAGTTCGGCTATCTTGAAATGAAATGCTTGCCATCTAAACGCGAACTGCCCAATACCTTCTCAGAGGAAGACGTGATTGTATTTGCATGTCAGCGGACGATCGCCATATCATGGCATGTGTTATGACAACGTAGCATCGTTAATTTACATATTCCTGTATGTTTCGACCATTTTCATGACGGGGGTGTTGCGGAACTTAGAAAAATCTATTTGTTCCTTAGATCTTGGAAACCAGTGTACTTTGCCCGGGAAAGGTCTTCAGATTCACCAATCTTAATTGTCCGTTTCGCTTTCACGGTCGTTTTCCACTACTTTTTGCAGTGCAGAAGCAGATATAGAATGACGCCATTTCACAGCTCCTTCATCATGTTTTGATGAATATTTGTTAATGCGACTCGAGAGAGGAGTTCATCAGTGAAATGAAAGATCCGGACGTGGTGGTGGGGCGTGACAAAGTATAATACCGCATGATTTAGAAATGAGAGTCGGGTGTTCGACTCTCATATCTGACTCGTACGTCAGAGCACCTCAGGTACAGTATAGCGAACGCTCCGTGTGTATGCTAAAATGAAAATGCTACGAAGGGGCCATGGGGCGCACTGTCGCGTGTCCCAATGCTCCATATGAAAATGGTTCAGCCAAAATCTCATTAAATACTCGATAAGACGTCTCAGAGGCACGTAACCCACTTGTAACCTTGGAATACGTGAGTTGCACGCCTTTTTCTTGCGTGCGGCGATTTCGCAAAGTACACTTTATTGCATTAGTGAAGCTAGCGACCCACGCCGAGCAATTGTGACCATCCTTCTCACATCCGCACTCTTCAGTCTTCCTCCTAATGTATTAGGAGGAAGGAAGCGAAGAAAAGAACATTGTCAGTCCGCAGCTCCTTCGACATGTTGATGTACTTGATTTGTGTCTGCTGTCACAACTATTCCTTATCAGTGAAAGGGAAGACCAAGATGTAGTAGTGGAGCATGACAGCTTGTCACGGACGATCTTTTGATCCGTGGAAGAAATGAAGAATATCGAGTTTTCCAGCTGCAGAAACGACTTCTATATCTTCTTGGGACATATGGAATGGACCAATCAAGTACTCCGGGCGCTCTATCGCATCAGACCTCAAATGTGATGGACGAGCAAACCCTTCGTGCAAAACCCTCTTCGTGCGAGAAGCTCGTCCAGGGTTCGAATAGATTCAGCGAACCACCCACCGCGAAGGGACGAGCGAAGTCTCACTGCCATCCAGAGAGTCTTTTCTATCAATCTGAGAAGATTTTGTGATTTTTGCTTTTGAGGAGCCAGGGCTCATATTCTGTGGCAAGCGCGTAAACGTTGGCAGAGAAGAGGGGGGCGATTTTTATTCCTTGTCAGAAACGTAATTTATTTCGCGGGAGTCCGGGTAGACATCATGGCGATTTTTGCATAGACTCCTTCCGAAGATTCATTTTCCTCGATCTATCAATAAATCTGGCGTGATTTTTCACCCACGTGTGTCTGGTGACGCGTTCTGGTGATGGTATCGTCAAGGCCCAGTGGGGGGCGATTTTTCCTTAAAAAATGCAATACTTTGAATAAACTTTCCGAAGGAATCCATGCAGGTATAAACACGATTCTGGCGTCCCTGCAATCTAGAGACTCTTTCAGAGACTCAATCTAGAGAATCTTTTCCCGGATCTTCTTGATGATTTCCAAGGGAAGAACATTAAGGTCTCTGCTGCACATGTGCCGTTTTTCTTCAACTGGGCCGCAAATGGGACGATGGAAGACTGGACAGGTTTCGAAGGAGCGGCCCTCAAGGCCATGGCCCATCACTTCAATTTCCGGGTCATCCCAACCCCGTAAGAATGTCAGATCAATGCTCACCTTATTTATTTATGTTTCGAGGTGCATAAATGAGGCTTTATTGAAAAGAGCCCGCTACTTCATCCGGCTTTCCCAGCTTGTTTAATGTTGACTCCCATTCCTTTCTTCCCCTACCTCAATCTGGGCGGGTGTTTGAGGAGGCGGCGAACGAGACCTGGACTTCTACGGCGAGTTATGCGTAGTTTGCAGGTGATGAACCTGGGAAAATTTTTAGATTCTCTTTTTTTTTTAATTTGGGGTTGAAGCGCAGGTTTCTCAACTCTGAGCCGAACACCTTCCGAATGACGAAGCAGTGAAAAAAAGGCGGTACAAGATTTCCTGAAGGCACAAGACAAAAACTTTTTTCACACGGTGATTACACGGAAAAATAATATTTGTTTTCATTTTATTCCTTAAAATAAAAAAATAAAGCTTGTATCTTTACTTTTTTATTCGCCCTCGTACGATACTATATTTTTCAGAGGAGTCAAATTCACTTAGCTTTGGGCCTGGATATAATCCACACGAGGTGGCTGGAAATCTCACAAAAAAATAAAATTTCTCACCTCAAATTCTAAAGGTATCGAGATTTAGATTTCAAAAACCGACTTTTGAAGGGGGTTCCGTGGGCGGGCACGGCCGCCAGTTAATTTGAAGCGAATCGATTTCCGTCCCACTGCATTCAAGTGAGACACAGGGTACGTAGTTGAGAAGCCAGGATATCCGATGGGCGGAGAAGCCAGGATATCCGATGGGTGGAGAAGCCAGGATATCCGATGGGTGGAGAAACCAGGATATCTGATGGAACGTGTGGGATGCTTATCGCCGTGAGATGATGGCCAATTTCCTTTATAAGCTAAATTTAGCGAGTACTGTCTTGGAGTTCATTAAAGACAGCATTTTAATTTCAAATGTCACACTTTGCATGAACGATTTGGGAGGCGTATCGCGGTCGAGGAACTCCAATTGCATAGCCAAAAAGTTTCGGCGCGTTTCCCTCCACCCCAGCGTTCCAGCGAGGCACGAAGTTCGAATTTCGAACGCCTGGATATATCCAATAGGATGTAGACGAGGGCGACCGGCGGTTCGGACGTTTCGCTCGATTGGCACTCGAGCTTCCGGATGTTTCCATCAGAGATGGTCCGATTCAAGGGTATAGAGGCCTAAGCGGGCCCCCCGCCCGCTTAGGCCTCTATACTCTTGAATCGACCCGATCGCTTCGACACGACGGACGAGTTTGTTGGTCTGGTGAGGGCCGTGATTCGTATCGGGTCGATATGGCGTTAGAGTCCGTAAATCGCCCTGGCAGGACTCCGGCGGTCAGACACAGAGAGACCTCAGCTAATTCTTCATAAATCCAAATCGATTTCGCCGATCGAGACTTGAGGATAGGGGATAAGATGGACAAAAGGGGGGGGGGGGCTGTCGACTCAATCCCATTAGCTTGTCGGTTGAGGACGCCGACTGGGATCGGTCAGAGTTGGAAAAATGACATTGCATCGGTTAAGATCCATTCCAGGTAACGGGACGCGGGGAAAATACAGATTCAACATCTCTCATGAAGAATGGGTCATTTCTCCACTTGATACGATGAAGGAGCTTGCGAGATTTTGCGAAGAAAATGGCATGCAAGGGGAGACGAGACTGATTCCTGCACGATTGTCCGTTTTTCAGCAATATCATTAAAAATTTCGTGAAATCACATCCTCTTTCCTGAGGAACTCGGGTCCAAAGTTGGAAATGGGAGTCAGCAGAGAAATTGCCGTTTAACTTCGATTCGTGGTCCGACCAGAAATCCGCGAGAGCGTGCTCCCAGTCCCTCGCAAGAGACACCGGCCGACACCTATAATCACGGCGAGATTTTCCGAACGGGAGGGATCTATCCCGTAGCCTATACCTTCCATATTGTGAGATACAGAACTCCCATTTCCCATCCATCCGCTACGGCGCTATCATATTCATCCGCTCCTACGTTCATTCAACCACGAGAGCCTCTCACACTCGGTGAACTCTATTTGGATAGGCACGGAGCCAGGGGAACCGCGAGGCAAACGGCAGTTCCCGCCTCGTTAGAGACTGGATGTCATGCCGATATCGTACGAATCCCCGATATAAAAAAAAGCGCATGGCTGTTTCCTGCTGTGTAAACTGATTCGGGAGAAGTAATATATTGGGATTAAAGAATACACAGTGGTCCACAGTGAAGCCAAAGGCCACCCGCGAGACACCATGATCACCCTTTTCAGTTCGCTGATCGTTTTCGCTTCCTTGTGCATCGGAGAAGCCAAGCTAGAATTGCGGATCGGGAGGGACATGAAGGACGATGTCATATCGCAGCTGATTCATCGTATCCTGGATTTCTCTTTAGAGTCGCATCAACAGCTATTCCTCATCAGTGAAAGGGAAGATTCGGATGTGCTGGTGAGCCGTGACGGCCTTTCACGAACGACTTTCAGCTCCGTAGAAGATATGGAGAGGATCAAGTCTGCAAGCAGCAGGAATGACTTCTACATCATCTTGGGATCTATGGAATGGGCCGAGGAGGCACTCCGGGCTCTCTATCGCATCCGACCTCAAATGTGGTGGACGAGCAAGGCCCTCTTCGTGCTCGAGGCTCGTCCAGGGGTCGACTGGATTCAGAAGGCTGCCGGTCTCATGATCCCAGTCACGGTGGCGAGAAGAATCCGGCCCGATATGTACGGCTTCTATGCCGTGTGTCTCTTTTGCAATGGCTCTCATCCGGGGATGCAATTCATCCAGACGTGGAGGCCAGGATCCAAGGACATATCCAAGAATCTCTTCCCGGATCTCCTCGATGATTTCCACGGAAAGGTATTCACGGTTACTTCGACGCCCGTTCGGAATTTCTTTAATTGGAGCCCGGGTGACACGATGAAGAATTGGACCGGCTTCGAAGGAGAAGCCCTCAAGGCCATGGCCCATCACTTCAACTTCCGAGTCATCCCAACCCTGTAAGATATCAAGTGAATTTTCTTCCTACGATGTTAGGCATTTTAGCCACCGTTGGCAGATCTGAGGGAGCTCGTGATTTTTCAAATTCATTTATTTACATTGTCTCTTTTGGAGGATTTGGTCATGCTTGGCAGGAAGGAAACAGTTCATCAGTGACGTAATTTCGTCAACACGCGTGTTCTCAGGTCGGAAAGTCACTCGATGCGGATGAATTATCTGACCTAGAATTCTGTCACCATTGCCTTACGTACGAGGCCTTCGATCCTTTGGCCTTCCAGGCCGTAAGCTAGGTGGAAGGACACGAGACGATGTGTAACCCATACTTTTTCTGAAACGAAGATAAAGAAACGAAGCTAGAAATGCAAACCAAGCGTTCGCATGACTCCAAATGCTTCATCATAGAAATTTTTGGGGTATCCTCTCAAGTATTAGCAAGCGACTCTAAAGTAATTATTGTGGTCAAGGAGACTACTACCACGCCTTACTTGGCACTTGACCCTTTCAGAGACGAATTTTTGTGCAATGGAATGTTCAAAGATACCTGTATATGTATATATGGAAAAGTATATGTGTGAAAGTGAAATTATAGCGGCATTCATAATTCCAGCTTTTGAACAAAACGTATGAAAAAAAATTAATGCTTTGTACGGATCATTCTATAGTTAGAGCGATTTTAATAGAACATTGGTAACGGGACACTATGTCCCGGTACGAACGAAAGGGTTTAAATGGGTTGTCAACTTCGTACCCATCCTGGATTCAGAAAAATCCTCCAGACCCTTTCACGTTTCCAGATTTTCTTTCACTCTGGGCATGAGTGCGTCCTAACTTATGTATTTCCTTTGCCCATTTGACTATATTATAGGGAAATAATAGGCAAGTAGGGGAGCTATCAGGACCAGTTAACAAAAAAAAGTACAGGCCCCAAAGAGGACTCGCTCTTTAAATCCTTTTAACCTGATCGTCATTGACCAGCGGAGGATTTGGAATTGATTCGGAATTTACGCACCCCAAGAACGTCATCAGAAGTTGAGGAATAACGTCGTGTAGACCGAAATTGGCAAGCCAAACTCGCTCATTGGCATTCTTGTTTGCGGCGTCAAATTATTTCCGGCCACGTGACGTCACCGTTAGCAAGAATAAACAGAGAGTTCATTGAATATAATATAATTTTATTCCTTTGATTTTTGGTTCGTCGAGCAAACCAAATATTGTGTTTCAAGAAACCAATACTTCTAAAGAGTCTCTTTGACAGTCATAGGGCCTTCTCACAATCCTCCTTTCATTTCGTAGCCAAAAGACCGGCGGAACGGGGAATCTCGTGAACGGGACGTGGGATGGTCAAATTAGGATGGTTCTGGACGGGGATGCAGAGTTTGCCGTCGGGAAGGTCTCCCAGACCTCGATCAGGTACGAGTACGTGGATTTCATGAGGTTCGTCATGATCGAGACTGATTCCTTCATCACGAGAAAGCCACAGCTATTGCCTTATTACACCACCGTCTACCGACCGTTCCCCGTTCCCATCTGGATTCTCTGCGGCATCTCCATCGTCGTGATGGGTATCACATTAGCCCTTTTCAAACGAAGGTCATTCAAGGGCCTCCAGGTAGGGAATGAAATTTTCAATGCCTACTCTATCTTTGTGGTAAAAGGCGTCGAAAGATTGGATCGCGAGCCGGAACGAATGCGGTACATCTGGACGTTTTGGCTCGTCTTTTGTCTCTTTGTGTCCCTCATGTACAATTCTCTGATATCAAGCTACATCATCTACCCAGGCACTACCCGCCCGATCAATACACTGGAAGATGCCGTCCAGATGACGAATCTCCCTTTCCAGATCGTCCTTTACAATGACGTGCTAGTCAATACCTTTCGAGGTTCCAAGAACCCAACGTATCAGAAAGTAGCAAGTCGCCTAAAATTGGTTTATCCAAACAACGTTGTCATCAACCTCGACAGCATGTTCGTAGACTTGCGGTTTCAGTTGGAACTTCTGATTTGGAGGCAGAGGAAAGCAAACGACCCTGTATGGACAGAGCTCCGCTTGGCTGACGAAAACTTCCTGGCACTGCCTTCTGCCTGGCCCATCCGCAAGTACCAGCCCTACAAACCCAAGCTGGACCTCTTCATCCAGCACTTGCACGATGGCGGGCTCTTCAACAAGTGGATGTCCGATTGCGTCTTTTCGCTTGGGGGCTACTTCCCTCTCAAGGATGTCATCGACACCCCGGCTGAGGTCGACCGGATTTCATTCGGGATCGTTCATGTTCAAGGAATCTTCTATGCTCTTTTGTTTGGATTGACCTTGTCGGTCTTCGCTTTCATATTGGAACTCCTGTGTTCACCAAAAAATCGAGAAATGGTAGGAAGACATTGATTCTTGGGTGTTCAATTTCCGTTGCACATGTCAGTTTCGGTCACGGTATCTTTCAGGCAGCTACCCTACATTGGAACGAACCTTCACAAGCAATGTGGAGTTAATATTATGTAAAGTGAACTGGCTTCATTTCGGTTCCCAATGCCTGAACTCCCGATTGACATGTATGTATTTCCCGAGCTTCTGACTGTGTTGGCGTTCCGTGGAGGCTCAGCCGCAACTCCATTCCATCGCCATCAGCTAAAGAGAGGATTTTTCCGATTATTTTCAGCTGTGAGATCAGAGGTGTTTGTGTGTGTTTCGCGCATGGCGTGCTCTGCAATCGAGCTCATTTACACAGGACTATGAGCCCAAGTGAACCTCGGCTTCAAATTAGGATTTTAATGCTTGTAAGAACAGCTTTTTATAATAAAGCATGAGGTCAAGTGCGCACCGCGGAAATACTGTCTGTAACTTCATGATGCTTTGAAGTTCTTTTGTCTCCCTCTCCCTCCTTCCGCATAAGTCTTTGAGTATGGATGAATTCACTTTAATAATGTCGATTCCATATCCATGTGAATATCGTTTGCATCTTGTTTCGTGCACTTTTCTGGAAGTTCTTCGGCATGGGAAAATCCGTACGCTTTAAAATAAACGTATTATGTAGTGACACATGCATATCATACTCCCTTGATGTTAATTTTTCTGGAAAGACTTAGGGTGGATTTTTGAACAGAGCATTATCCGATAATGCAGCTTTATTTCGGAGAAAATGCATTATAAATCCGGTAAATAAAGCTGCATTATCGGATAGTGCCCAGTTCAAAAATCCACCCTTATTCTCCTGTATCCTCTACTGGTCCTATTTCCAGTAGCAATAAAATATCTGATCCTTTGGAAATGTACTTCTTTGTATGGTGTTCTATAGTGTTCCCTTTGCAGCTTCTCTCCTTCATTTAATAGTTTAATTAAACTAGTCGCGCAATAAATTAATAACGGTGTTGTCGAACAGTGGAAACCGATTTCGAAGAGGAGAGGGAGGAAGAGTGCCGATCTCTGAGACCTGAGTTGTCCACGAAATAGCTATACTTTCTTCCTGAACTGGAAGAGCAAACGCTGGGAAACGTTCGCCGAAATCACCATAGGGCCATGGCACAAGAGAAAATTCGCTCCTGCAGTTTTCCAATGTGCTTCGATCGGTTAAATCCAGTGTGAAATAGCAAGCTGAGTTACTTTCATCGAACCGTAAAGAAGTCAATTGTCGCATCGCCTCAAGGTCTATGCAGTGCAGCGGATCGAGCAGAAAATGACGAAAAAAACGATGGACTGAAACTGGACTGCCTCAGGCAGGGAAATACACTCTTGCCGTTCATACTGTAAAGAACCGGTTTTCAGGTGGTCGCCAACCCAAATGTGAACTCGTCTAAAAAAAGACAGGATGGGCATCAGCAGTCAATAGACACTGCTCGGATCTGATGAAGTGGAGTGAGAGATTCTGATTTCCTTAACATCTTCCACATATGATTCTCGCAATCCTTTCGCTCCTTCTGGACCACTTCGAGAGCATGATCCCCTTAGAAACGGCGTCTCCAGATTCTCTGCTTGAAGTCTCCTGCTTGGTCAATCGGGAGAAATTCAATGTTTTTGTACTGGAAGGAAAGGAAAAGAAAATCCCAAAAGCTTCCTAGAACATTGTTAGCTATAGCTCCAAGGAGACATTTATAAAAAAGGTGAGGTGTTTAATCACGGCACAGTTAGACTTGCATTCTACAAGCACCGACCTGCACTCACCTTAACTACCGAACCACTTTCTCAGACATTCTCCCTCATTACCTTGTCCCTGTACTCATTCGATCTCGTGTCTCCGTAGCTCCGCGATGAAATGCTCCTAGTCCAGTTCGAATGTCGAACGCCCAGGTATTAAATGAAGCATAGGGGATAATTCACGGAAGGAATGCAGGTCCGCACGAGCGGACTGGTCGAACTTGCGGATGGGGCGTTTGGCTCGGTTGGCGATCGAGCAGGTGGGGGGGGGGGATGTGCACTTTCGCCTTCTCGTGTGAGAAGGCGAAAGTGCATATTCGCTCAAGGCAAGCTCGGCTCATCGAACTTCTACATACGTGAGTCACTGCTTCAACGCTAGGATTGTACTACTGGTGACAAAGATGCTGCTTCTCCTGTCCGAGGTTATGGATGCCTCTGAAAATACTATTACTGAAGTGTTTTCGTGGACTCGACCTCGAACAAGGTGTCTTTTAACCCACCCGCATCTAGTGACTCTTCGTCCCATCTGGCTTAGAAATAAACTGCTTTGGCTCGGCGTGCGAGGCCTGCAAGCCTATGCCTATCAAGGCCATAGGCGAAGCGGAAGAACACGGGACAATGCGATTGGATCAAAATGTACCAAAGTTCTTATGGATTACCATGGGAAATCTTAGCAAGTCCTAAGCGCGAGGCCTGCAGGGCTACGTCATGAGAACTTGGGTATACTTTTAAAAGACCCATCCTGTATTTACCTTCTTTCTCTCTTCGTACACGAGTTACTTGAGTATGAAAAATTCATATTCATCATTTTGTACCAGATATTGATATTGTCATATGTATTGTCGAAAAAATTCAATGTCCGATTTCATAAAGTATTCGTGTGGCCGTACTTACCATTGCATGCTTCCAACGTCAGCAGACCTTTTCTCCCGATTCCTTGGCTTTTTCCCCCCTGTTCTCATGATCGTGTAAATTGGCTCTAAACCCTTCCGTTACTGAGGGGGGTCCGAGCGGCACCGAATGATGCACTTTAATTTTGTTCCACACCGAATTCAGTTTGTAATTTGACAATTTTTAATAATTCAAATGTTTATATTAATTTGCATTTTTTTTCATGCATGACTAAGTAACGAAGGCCATCCCTTCACATTCTTCTCTCAAAGCATCTAGAAGAACGAAATCGGCCGTGCTTATTCGCATCTCACTACAGAATCGCCAACGGAAATTGGCAATGTGGATTTAAAATTACGGTTTTCTTCCCCGCCTCTCCTCTTGTGTTTTCGGAAGATGTATTTCTACCAGTATAATTTATTTTTACATTATGAAATATGCCCATTTTGTTGTTCGTGATGCATCAGTTCACTGTGGAAAAAAAAAGAAATTAGTTTAATGAAATTAGAAATGAAATGAAATTAAAATGTCGGGTTCATGAATTGCTTTCGCTCTTGAATTTGTATGCGAGTCGATTTTTGGGCTGATTTCACAAGACGAGTTTGAAATCGAGGAACTCCGGATAGGCTGTGCTTATTAATTAATGCTAATTTGTGTGACGTCAAAGAAAGACAGCATTTAGTTCGTGAAGTTCTAACGTGAAAAGAGAGGGAGGCTTAAACTCAAAGCCTTCATCAACTTTCACCATGACAATTTATTTTCCAGCCCAACGATGAAGTCTCCAGGAGAAATCAACATGGCATTCCGTTCTTTGCTTTCATGTTCTTCCCTTCAGTGACGTCATCAATGATTACAAGACATTACAAGACATTAAAGATTACAAAATGTCATGAACTTGGTGGTCGGTCGGTCATAGGAAAAAAGCATAGCGCTTGGGAAAGCAGACTTCTTCCCCATATCCACCATCACCTTACTATATTTCTTACAATTTTGAATATGCCAGTCATTGCTGTTCTCTTAGCCATCCGTGCTTAGGTATAGGCTAAAACATATATATTTTCAAGAGCGCGGCAACCGCTGCACTTGCATTCCTTCGCTTGGTCGATATATCGAAAACAGAGCAGCGTTTAATTTGAAATGGACACGTTCTTGAGATTGGAAGGGCGTTTCTCATTCGAGTCTTCATTCGTTATTTGCCCCCATAGGATTTATGCAGAATTTTACTTTATTTTTCGTCTATTCCCATATCGTAGAGAGACCAAATTGCCTCTCCATCACTCCTTGCAATGCCATCCAAGCAGCATAAAAGGGGAATATCAGGGTGGAAAAAAAAATTATTTATTATTATAGCCGCAATAATTGAGGCAGCGGGAAGAGTAAGATCTAACGAACTACCAGAAGGAGCAGCAGCAGCAGCAGCTGCTGCGTATGGCATCGCAAGGAGTACCATTGGCGACGGAGTTCGTGGTGTTTCAGCAAAAATGGGGGAAACTCTGGGAGGAGAAGGAAGGACACTTTCGCCTGCACATTATTAGTAGTGAATTACATTCAGTTGGTAATTAAAATCATGCGTGTTCTGCCTGAAAATGATCCAAGAAAAATTCCAGAAGGTAAAGGAGTATCGAAAGGATGGACGACAAGATTTCCCGGTAGACACCCGGATCTTGCCCGCAACATCTTGAGCCTTGAGAGAGAGAGGAGGCGGATGAAGGGGGTTGTCCGCAATCGGTTTGCAACTCTTGAGGACAGGCTGAAGCAAGGCCCCTCGAGAATCTTCGATGCCGATGAGACAGGTTTTGCCCTGCAAGGAAGACCTATCGCTAATTGCTCGTAGGGGGTCAAAGCATGTCTCTCGGCTGATCTTCTGACGAGCGACAGCAAGTGACTCCGTGATTTTTCCAAACAAAAGCAAAGACCCCGCCTTCTTGACTTCGCTGGGGTTCAAGATCCTAGCCAATGGAACTTGGCAAACGGTGAGTCGGGCTGGGTTAACAGTAGTATACTTTACTCCTTAATCTTTTCATCCATAACCTAGAGCAACTGGACGTCACTTTCCCTGTTATACTTTCCTTGGATGGCCATTTCTCTCATATCCTTGGATGGCCATTTCTCTCATACGAATCTGGAGGCGCTCGAAAGGCGCAAAGAGAAGGAAGCAATCCTCCAATTGCCAGCTCATTCAGAGCAACATCCAATGGCTGCAAAAAAAAAGCGGTCTTTGGGCCCATCAAAAGGGGATTGTATATAAATCACTTCGGCCAGCAAATGGCAAAGGCGCTTTTCCTGCCTGAAAAAAAATGTGGGAGAGATTCTTTAAGAAGGGCAGGAAAACAGAAGAGCGGATTGCACCCTTTTGATACAAATGCGGTCGATTATTTCAACCTGAAACCACAGAGAGCTGGGGCTGTGGGGGAGATCAGGAACCAGCTGACGACGACCGGGATTTGCTGGACAACGCTGACTGTACGGAAAACCATCACGGTCTAAATCAGCCTGTGGTAGCCAGCATCGTGTAAACCATCAATCAAGCACTAGACCTGCAACAAAAGATGATTACAACCGTCTCCTTCGGCTATTTGAAGAAGAACTTGGGAATACTTGGTGGAAATCTTTGAGAATCGTGCAGCGCTCGATTCAGTGCCAGATCCCCTCATGAGGCACGCATACTCCTTCTGGGAAAAAATTAAAAGCAAAATCCACAGAATGTTCTACTCAAGGCGATGATGGCGGGCAATCATCTACCGGAAACGCAGATCGAAACATCTATGGAGCGCAGGATGCTATGGCTACCACGTCACACATCCTTGCCGAGGACACCATGGCTCTGACACCTCCCATGAATACTTTGAACGAAAACCAGCAGGCTCATTCAGACACTTAAGACTGGGTCATTCAGACACTTAAGACTTGTCTCCCTTCGCAGGATACCTTTCGGGTTCCTCGAAGGCTGGTGGGCGTGGAGCGTGGGAGCACGAAATCAGAAGCAGGAATACCAGCTGTTACTTCAACTTCTGATACATTTTTTTATATGAGGAAAAAGGAGAAGAAAGGAGAGGGAAAGCCCGAGCAAAGCGAATTTGATAATAACGAAGCTTGTTCAGAGTGTAAAAATTCACCACAGGAAACAGATGGATAGGATGTGACACATGTGGACGATGGTTTCACCTGGAGAGGAGACGCTTCGGTGTATCTCACATTAAGGGAACGACCGATACCCAAATTGAAGGCATACAGTAAATGCTTTGATGCTTGATGATGCTTTTGTTTGAATTCTGAGATTTCATGCCAATATATTGCCTACGCTTTGAACCCCCCCCCCCCCTCCTATGAGGGGGATCTAGTGAAGAGTTGCTTGATCGTGAGCGTTGCCATCGCTTTAGCTGGCCTTCTGGAAGTGAAAATAAAAACGGTAAAACTCCTTTGCTTCGAAGTCATCCCCGTCCCTTTAAAAAAAATTATGAATGAGGTTATTCATACTTCTACGAGGAAAGAATCCATGTGAAAAATGAGCAGTTCATTTGGGAGTTAACATTTCCTCTGCCCCCCCGACAAGACCATGTTTGTTGGTCGACCATCTCTCTGCCCGGCCGTTCTCTCTAACATGTTCTGGAAACGATAAGAGGCTAAACTTAATACATGAACAGCTGTTAATTGCCGACTTTGGGGTACACGCCCTGGAGACACATTTCCAGGGGGGACGTTTTGGCATATGCTTTTCTCATGCACAAAGTTCCTTCAACGAACCTGGAAGGAACGGGAATAGTTATGCATGTATGTAATAGTATGTTGGCTCCAGAGAAGTCCTACTTCGGGGGTACTTGAGGCCACATTCCGGGGGGGGGGGTAGGGATTTCATAGGCATAGGCCTAACCCGCTGATGGACGCTTAGGCTAATACCAGTCTCACGCACTTTTTTCCTTTAAGGAAGCGGTAGGTTAAACATATAGCTGATAAATCGCATGCTTCAGGTACAGTTGGACAGTGAACGTGCGTGCCCTGAGGGGCCTGACATTGCAGGCCTACACCAATCGTGACCCATTCGTATCCAGGGACTCTTCGGTCTATCTGACCGAGAATCCTGCTGCATGAGCCTGAGGCGCGAGACCGATATAGGTCATAGGCTAAGCGGAACGACAAGGCCTCGTGGTACGCTTACGAATGTGCATGGTTTACATTTACAATGTATATCCAGTATGGGAACGGGTAGGAAGATAATTCCTTCACATAGTGCTTCGGAGTAGCTATGCCCAGTCCACCTACGGACGCTTTGGTCAATGCTCTTCCTAGCACGCTTCACTTTTGGGATGGCAACCCCCACACCCCCCCCCCCCCCTAAATCTCGCTGGCTTATTCTGTGTTAGGTCCGATGAAGGCATTTCATCCCATTCTTCATTGCAGAATTCATCCCTCTTTTGAGACGGAAGTGCAACGGGTGATGGAACGTTCCGTGACGATTTCCCGCCTACCGCATTCTCCTTCTGTAAT
>CAJPEV010003779.1:0-26193 GCA_905338385.1 Darwinula stevensoni
CCCCTCCCCCTCCCGTGCCAAACGAAGATCGTGCTGATTTGGCGAGGAACATGGGCATTTTTCAGCTTCGTCCCCGACATGAACTTCGAGAGTAACCGAATTGTCTCATTGAAGCATTTCCGACTCGATTTCGAAAGCTGTCTCAGCAAGGGCTGAAGTTTGAGGTGGGGGGGGGGGGGAAAGAGCAAAAAGATGCGTTTTCTGGAATAGAATTTGATTTTCTGATCAATTTAGTGGCGGAATAATAATTCAATGGTACTGAATAATTGATTCCAGTACTTTTTTAAACGAACTACTTCATAATTTATTGCGGATCTCGCTGGAAGCATTTTATTAGAAGACTATCGAGAGCATGAGAGCAGTCAAGAACTGTTTGCGTATCTTGCTGAAATTTTAATACATTTGAAATGAGCCTCAAGCGGTGATTATGTCCGTTTGATTTGAGAACGGTCGAATTCCAGCTGCTTGATGCGTATTCTTCAGGTTTCTTCTTTCCGATGTCTTCCACGCTTTCGTTAAGCGAGTAAAACTTTCCGCCTCTTGATCATTATGAGATGATGAACAACACAAATGTTAGCTTCTTTTTTTTTCTCGGGGTAACCTTTGGAATGACCAGAGAAAAAACTCAAGGATATGGGTAGAAGTTGAAAACAAAGAGCCTTCTTCGTGCTTCACCTGTTTGACACAGAATGTGTATTTACTTTTAATCGTTCACGAAATTATTTTCAACTCTTTCGACTTTACATGCATAATGTTGGTTCTGAGGGCAGCTTTTTTTTTATCAACAAAGATGCCGTGGGTGGTTTGGCATCCCTGATAAGGAGATTTTTTTTCAATATGGCGTCGCTCTGTCGCCGATTGCCAAACGTATCACCTTCAGCGGTAGAGGGCTTCCCTCAGAAAATCCAGAAATTTATACTTGTGTAACTGAACCCAATGTATCCCACTTCCTAAGTTTCTGTTCTTAGTTAGGAGTTGTCTCGAGAGCAGAATGATGGCAATGGATACCTTTGGATCCGAATTGGTGACATCCAAAGTTAAGGTTTGTAACATAATATATTGGATTATTTGTCTCTCTTGCGGGACAACACGCTGCCAACAGTTCAAAATAGACTGTTCCATACCTAACGTCTCGTGTGTGGGTACCTCCTTTACTGATATTTTGTTCTCTTGTTTCAGAGTGCCATTCGAGCCAAGTTGGTGGAACTTGGAGCATATGTGGGTGAGTTCTTGCAGGACTAGGATAGGCCTGGTGCATTGTCAAGATTACTTAGGAAGTTGTTTAAATTTCTGTGACAATGTTGACTTTCATGTGTGAATGACAAGGCCATCCTTCCATTGAGCTGCATACCGCCTTTGAAAAAGGAAAAGTGATTTGTGTACATTTTCAGGTTACTTACTTCTGGGTTTGGTCAATGAATCCTTGCACAGTTACTGAGGAGAAGGTGAATTTAGTTTATATTCTCAATCCCTGTACTGTGGTAACAGTCCCAGCATTGCATAGTGGCCAGCACAGGCTGCTTCAGTAGCACACGGACTAATTTTCAGCACTTAATTATTTACATCCACCCCTGAGCCACTGCACGAGTAGGGTCAAACTCTTGAGTCCTTTGCCTCATCCTAAATCTGATTCAGCAAGTTATGTGGATATCTCAGTGAAGTGCAAAGTTAGTAATAATGCAATCTCAAGAAATGTCAGTGCCCAGCCTTTCATTAATTCAGAAAATGGGATTGCTCAAATCATCTTGGATTGCCAATAGACTATTACTGAGAATATCAGCACTAACTACAATCTAGGTGTGCCATGATGTGTCATATTCAATGTAAGCTGACATCTACCATCAAGTGTATTTTTCTTGCACATGACTTTGTCTAGTGACCAAGAATCAAAAGAAAGATGAGCCATTGAAAGGAAAATTGGTTGAAGTATGTTAATGCTGAGAAAAGTTTGTCACAAGCATTGGTTCAAATTAAAAATAGTTTTTGCTTCCCTTGATGACCTTGCTTGTCTCTGCAGTTTAAACTATGAAAATAAATTAATATTCATGTCATGGCCAGCCCAATGCATGCTTCATTTGTGCAATAATGTTGTGATTCCAGATGAGGAACTGCCAGATTATGTGATGATCATGATTGCCAACAAGAAAACTAAAGAGCAAATGGAAGAAGACCTGGTGCTCTTCCTGGGAGAGAAGACTCAAGTGTTTTCACAATGGCTTCATGACATCCTTCAGAAGCTTCAGCAGGTGACTGTCCATGGTAAGCAGTTTGCTTAATCTTCACCCCTAACATTGCTGCTGTAGTTGTGTCATATTGCTGCTTATGTATGATTTTTTATCTTGTAGATTTTCCTTAACTAAGATGGTTTTAGCCTTTTTGGTCTTGGGCAAGAGATTTCTTGCACTTGTAACCTTGCTCATGATTACCTTTCCTGGTTCATTTCAGAGAAATCCAAGAAAGGGTCACTTTCTGAAAAACTTCCCAAGACAGAGAAAGAAAAGTCATCAAGTTCTGAGGCTCCCAAGTCTGTTGAAGTGAGCAAGAAAGGGGAGCTGAAAAAGCCAGTTAATGACTTAAGTAAGAAGTTAACAGCTTCCAAGAAGGAGGATGATAAGGGAAAGGCAGAGGAGGAGAAAAGGAAGAAAAAAAAAGTAGAAGGAAAGGTCAAGGGTGAAGAACAAAAAAAACGAAAGAAAACTCCCAGAGATGATTCACCAGAGAAGAAGAAAAAGAGAGTAGAGAAAGGAGATACTGGTAAAACCAAGGAAGTAGCCAAGAAAAGCAAGGAAGAAGGTGGAAAAGAGGTTAAAAAACTCAAAGTTGAGAAAGAATTGCAATCAAAGAAGGGTGAGAAGTCAAAAGATTCATCTAGGTCTCAGGAAAAGAAGAAGAAGAGCTCAGAGTCACATGAATTGATCTCAATTGGTGGGGTGAAGGAGCACAAGAAGATCCCTGAGCAAGGGAGCAAAGATATTCATACGGGCAAAATTCAAAGTGAAATTGGAAAAGAGCAGAAGAAGGCCACTGAGCAAGGAAGCAAAGATATTCATCTGGGCAAATATCAAAGTGAAATTGGAAAGGTTAGCGAAAAGCCTGCACCCCATCCTTTACCTGGAGCTGTTGAGAAAAAACCTGTGGCTTCTATCCTGAAGTTTGAAGGACCCAAAATCCCTGAAGTAGCTGCAGAAGATTCTGATGCCATTGCACTTCAAGTTGAATGTGATTCTGGTAAGTGCCTCTGTGAATACTACCATTATGCATTACGTATGGGCTGTTATTTAATTTCTTTGCTTTATAACATGACATCAGCATTTTTTGGATCATTTTAGCTTGATTTTTTACTCAAGCCATATGGGGTAGTCTTGTTTGTGTTTGGATTTTCTAGGGCAAGCAGTAAGTGCTGCTTTAATATTTGAGATCTGGAAATCATATCTGTTGACTGCTTTGATCCAAAGTCATCTCCTGTATTATCATTTTCTCAGTTGTCAATGTATTCATATTCTCTCTTTAATGCTACTATGAATAGAGGAGGAATTGGATGTGAATGAGAAGAAGGTGAATGAGTCAAGAATACCAGAAATAGCCTTAGTCAGTACCAGCTCCGGCCCTAAGAAGGAAGTGGATAGAGGGAAATATTCAAAGGAAGTAGATACCAGATTGATATTGGATAGAAAGAGAAGGAAGAAGGAGGAGGAGGCAGACTCACAACAGGTATGTTTTCTACTGATTTCTGACTTGATTCAGAAATGCATGGCAAAAAAAGCTTAACATTTTCCCTGCCCTTGCATGATAGGCCGCCAAGTCTCGCCGCTCCATCTTTTCAAGGATTGGTGCCATTCGACACTCAGAGGAGAGTGATGAAGGGGACAACTCTGCTCCTCAGAGTATTTCAAGTGTTGTTTCTGTGCAGAGCAGGTACATCCATTCCTTAACCCCTTAAATGGACTCGCCGCATATGTGCTGTCTGGCACCTGCCTTCTCTCAATGGAATCACCGCACATATGCGTTCAAAAGTTCCCAGTTAAGGGGTTAAAGACACCATGTGTGTTTTATGAATGAAAATTTTCATTTTTATGTTTTGTTTACTTTCAGGCCAAAGCGACCAGCTGATAAGATGGCTAATAAACAGCTGTTCCTGCATGCCATAGCTGAGGCTCAGAAATCTGTCTCAGGGTCAATCAAAACTAAAGTACCTGAATTGGAGGTGATTTTTTTTATTGGCTTCTATTCTGAGGTTGTAACAGCATGCAATCTAGGTAGAAACAAATAAGATGTTTGGACATTAATGAGTATATTGATATTTTGCAGAGTAAGACATCGAGAAAACGCTTGAGAAGAGGCTTTGGAGAGTCTGATCCTTGTCGTAGTGCATCAAATGCCTACAATGTTGTTGGTGAGTCATTACAGGTTCTTGACTAGACTAGACTGCAGGAACCAATCCCCATCATTTGATGTCAGTGTTACCTAACAATAGTACTGATGGTCTTTTGATTTCCCCACCTGTAGTGAGCATTTCATCTTCAGAAATCAAAACCAGCCATGAGGAGGAGGACTCAGATTCAAAGAAGACTAAATCATCAAGTCTGGAAGATTCCTCCCTCAGAGAAGATGAAATAGAGGAATTTGCAGAGTCCTCATCCCATGATTCCCAAATCTTGATTCTGCCAACGCCTTCACCTGGTCCTGTAAAACTGGGGATCAGAGATCGAATCCAAAAGGGTTCCCTGCTCTGTGCTGAAGTTCAGCCCATCCAGAGTAAGTAAATTGCTATCAGTATCTATAATTTATTCTGTTGCTCATGATTCATTCCCATGGTCACAATCCTTGCTTGTTTGATTTTTGCAGAATCCATAAACTTGGAGGATAAGGAGAACTCCTTTACGGAAGATTTGCAAAGGTGAGACCCATTTTTTGGTCTTCGTTGTGACAAAACTAAATAAATTATTTACTATATATATATTATATTATATTATATATTATATTATATTATATATTATATTATATTATATATTATATTATATTATATATTATATTATATTATATATTATAAGGTCTTTCTTGTGACAAAACTAAATAAATTATTTACTATTGAGATAGAGGGCACAGTGTAGATAATATATTATATGGAATGCTCCATACAGCCAATATAGCAAGGAGGAGGTAGATATGCAGGAGAGACATGCTGAAATGGACGAAGAAGACATGAGGGAGGATGACAATAGTCCCACAAGATTCTATGTCACTATGAAGGGAGTCAATCCTGCTTTTTTCAATCTCAATGACACTGGTGATGGAACCTTGGAATCTGTGATATCTCCCACAGTCACAATGAATCCCGTTCTTCTGCCTAATTCTGGTATGATGATTTACAATTGCCAACTTCCATTATTGAAATGAGAGTGTTCTCACAAGAATTTGATTTCTGCTATAGTGGATGTGATGGATTATGATGAGCCAGCAGAAAACATGGAGTTCGAGGAAACACCTAAGGTAAAGGAAAGGTGTCGATACTGGCCTCAGTGCAAACTTGGAAACATTTGCAACTATGTTCATCCCACAACCCCTTGCAAGTAAGATCTTACTGCTTTACAGAGGTTACAAATTCTTCTCAGTGATATTTTCCTACACAAAAACTACTGCCTAGTTTCTGCAGGAGGGACATGCCTTCAAGTTTCAATTGATGCAAAATGACATAGGTACCAGCAATGTACATTTCATTACTAATTTGAAATATAAAAAAAGGAATGAAGTGGGATTCATTTGATGAGAATCATTGCAAGGTGTCTATAAGAAAAATACCAGCCCTCTTCACTTTGCACATTTTACCATCTTTGGAATATTTTCAGAATCATGTTAATTCACAGAGCAGGAATTAAGAATTCATCGCATTCCAAATTTTTATATTCAGCTGGCAATCAATTCATATGACAGCAATTCAGAAAAAGACCATGTTGCAAAGTAGCAGGAACAGATCACCACTGTAGGATTCCCCAAGTTCTTTCAACAATTGAAAATGAAAACTTTTTGAAGAAAATAAGACACTATCCCCCCTAACTTCCATCATTTCTGGGGGACAGAAACATACCTTTCTTCCATTCTTGGAGATCCTTCTTGAATATTTGCTGAAGGGAAGAGTTTCTTAACTGAGGCTACCATGAAATGGGAGATATTGCATGTCTTCCAGAATTACCTTAGCAACTTCATGAAAAAAATGCAGGCAGCTGCCCAGGCTAAAGGCAATGATTGTGTCCAAGTTCTATTTTGTATGGAAGGATTATTTCAAGATATCCTTGCACTGCCATGATAGAACATCAATGATTATCACTTTATGAATTTATCTTTCTTTTATTCAGTTGGTTTTATTAGTTGTTTTCTAAAGTCCTGGAATAGGATGTAAATAGCATGTCAAAGAGGTCACTGCATAATTCTTATGGATTTCTGCAAAAAGTTCATACTCTATTTTAACTCTTCCATACTTTATTTTGAGCATTTGAATCCATATTTTAATATTTAAGAAAAGCTTCTTATATTATATTTGCCTCCAAAAAGTTTATGTTGAGCTAAAATGCCTCTTGGCAAATTGTGTCTTCTGCCTCCAGTCATTTACTCATTTTTCAGGGCCTTCCCCTTTTGCAAGTACGGAAATCAGTGCTGGTTCATTCATCCTAAGTGCAAGTTTGATGCTGTCTGCAATCAACCTGACTGTGCATATTTGCATTCAGCACCACGAGCATTGATTTCAAGTGAGTCACAACATTGGGATTCCAATCTATGTTTTCATCACTGCCAATTTACACATGGCAATATTTTGGGGTAAGATTAACCTTTCCATTTAATTCCTACCTCCCCTGTACATAGGTGTATACCATATTAGCATAACATTGAGAAACAGG
The DNA here is from genome assembly GCA_905338385.1 of Darwinula stevensoni. NCBI lineage: Eukaryota > Metazoa > Arthropoda > Ostracoda > Podocopida > Darwinulidae > Darwinula > Darwinula stevensoni. The sequence goes on from CAJPEV010003779.1 coordinate 6,894, forward strand.
GGTCACAAAGGTTGGAGCAGATGGCTGGTGTTCTTTCATGACTTTATTTAAGCATCACACGAATCTGGCAAAATACCTTTATATATTTGGAACCCTTTCTTAGCCAATTCTTCTCTCTGATTCTGATAGTGACTTTGTCTTGTACTTTCCCAGAATTAAATGAAGTTGGGGGGGAATGCTTTGCATCCCAATAATAATGCCATTAAAAACTTCCCCATGGGCATTTCCAACCTGTGGCATCTGTGATATTCCAAAGAACTTGATATCTGAAGAACTGCAGTTCAAATTTGAAAGTTCCAAGATGAACCCATACATTCTTTATGCAAATGCAAGTGAAGCATTCCATCTGAAAGTTCCATGTTGGACATATATACAACAGGAGCTATTTATTTTTTCTTCTCAGCATTTTGAACTTGAGTACCAGGCATGGGCATGTTCCTTTCTTTTCCATTGTTTGAAGTAGAATGGAGACTCCCTTACAAAGGTATAATGTGGCATTCAGAGATTCCTATCCTTTGAAATGTGTAGGACCCTGAGACATTCAAAATGGTCAGGAGCATTGGTTAGAAATGATCACAATTGAGTTGTACACCAAATGTCTGAAAAAGTATGAAAATTTATTTTTTACCCTTATAGAGCCTGTTCCACCCCCACGAGTCCCTGCAAAGCAATGTCGCTTTGGGGCTGGATGTGGGAATCCTGCTTGCAAATTTTCGCATCCCAAAGTAAGTATGATGGCTGGTTTACCAGCTATTTCCACATTATGATTATTATTGTCACATTTCTCTAGGTTACTGAAGAAAACTAGTTTAGTGAGGCTTTCTGGTGAAGTTATCCAAGTGATGCATGTTCGTGTTCTTGTCATATTTAGCATTGCAAGTTTGGAATGGCCTGCAATCGTGATGGTTGCCCTTTCACTCATACTCCCAAAACAGTCCCAGCAAAATCTGGTGCACCACCATCCAAAAACCAGTTCAAGTGGGTTGCTGGAACTCAGAATACAGCTTGAAGTTGTTTTAGTTGAGCTGCTTCATATGACTGAAATTTGAGATGTCCCTACTTGTGTCTCTTTCATTATAGACATGCATTATCATGTTGCCTCACTGACAACATATGAAAATGACTCCCTGCATTTTCCTTGCTTCTTTCTTTTAGAAATTGATGATGTTTTTCAAATGTGACATGGTGTTTTGATTTCCCTTTCAATGATAAAAACCTTAATGGTTATCACAAACTTTATGATCTGCAACTCTGACCTGAATGACTGAGCTCTCTTTGGGAAGAAGTGTATGGCAGACATTCCCTACATAAATGGGACCAGCACAGGAAAAAGAAAGCAAAAAAAATTAAGACACAAATACCTGTACTATAGAAATAAGCTTGAGAAAAAATCAGCATAGGCCATCGGCTTCACTGGGGGATGAGGCTGGAAAGAAAAAAAGGACATAAATAGAATGAGTCCCAACCAGCATGATGCAAATTTGGATTAGTACAGAGAAACAAGATATATCTTACAACAGCAGAGAAGGTTGTGAACTTGGGTGTGAGGTCCTTGCCAGTGAATGTGATGAATGCCCCTTTGTTCCCCATTGTATCACTGAAAATGAAAAGTGAAACATGAGAATAATCAATTTTGTAGGCCAAGGAACACATCAAAGAGCAGGATCATGTCTTACCAGTAGTTGGGCGCTGAAAAGACGGTGATGCACTTCTGTCCGTGACTGATCTCATAGCCTTCGGGCTTCACCTCGTGACTACGAATAACATAGTCCAAGGAATTGTTCTTCAGGAACTTCTCAGTAACATCTGGACCAAACTGGACACCAACACCTCTTTTACTTGGTGCTCTTCCATTATCAGGCTGAGGGTCAGACCATAGCAGCTCACACATGATTCCTGAAAACAGAAAAATTATCACATTTTTACCATTGAATGTAACTTGAAAAAATAAGGACCTATAAACACAGGACCTTGGACAAAGGAGTTCTCACCTTCCTCTGGAGGTTGCCTTCTCCGATCTACTTTTTTTATGTCTTCAAGTGTGACGTTGTCTTGAGAAAACAAGCCTCCATGCATTACCTATATAAATTAGTAATGTTCATGTAGGCCTGGTTCTTGACATTCAATGACAGGACAACCAGAACTCACCAAAACTTTGTTGTTGAGCAAATGGCATAGAGGTAGAAGATTGAACACTTCTGTGAAAAGTTCAGCCATTTGGGGAGTGTATTTTGACTTCACCTCTCCCTCAAAGCCATACATCTGATTCATAGTTGCACTCTCATGATTACCTTTCAAAGTGAAAAAAGAAGTATGAAATGCTAGCAGAGAATGGGATAAGACCCATAGATGAAGAATTTTCATAACATGAATTGCTACCTCTGGACATGAAGAAATGGTTAGGATACAGCAGCTTGAAGCTCATCAGTGTGAAAATACATTCCACAGAGAATGAACCACGATCAACGAAGTCTCCATTGAACAACTGAAGAAATCTAATTAAGGTTATGTCACTAATTGGCCTGATTGAAAATGGTGTTCATAGTCCAAGGCAGTCAAACCTATTAGAACTCCTTAGAACTTAGAAGTGCTTTATAAAAAGTGCACACATGTCATACCTCATTGCATTTTTAAAAGGGTTCAAAATCTGGGCTACAGCCAGAAATGTAATATCTTGGCCAAGGCCACTTCACTTAAATAAAGAAAGGATACATATGGATTATCCTCAGAAGGAAGCCCGTTGATATCAAAGATGTTCATGAGATCATAAAACTGTCCGTGTATATCACCACAGACTGTGAACTTGGAATCTGGGGAAATAGTAACCTCTACCATTGTTGGTTGCTGCTCAAAATACTTCTTGGCATCCATCAAGATCTATAATGAAAAAATCATAACAGGCAACATGAGATGATGTCATCCACATTCTGCAATATCTATCAAAATGCAACAATGTTAACCTTGTAAGCAAACTTGCGATGAAGTTTCTGCTGCTTCTTGAAGGTTTCCATGAGGGTATTCACAAACTCCAAAGTTACATTCCCGTTTTCCAACTTTGGTCCTGTGTAGTCCTCCTCAATGCCTAGACAGATCAAAGAAGCTTTTCAACAGATCCATCTAAGCTTCATCCATGAGACAAAAGAGTGAAGCTAACTCATGCTGTCCAGGTCAATGCATTCAGAGACAGACTTGTGATTCTCCTCCACTGCTATGGCTGCCAAGAAAGCATTCTTTGTCACTATCTTCTTGCATTCATTGTATTTCCTCTTTGCATCGGCATCATTTGGCCTCACCTTCACGACCTGTGTAAAAGATCTCACACTTTCAAATGTGAGATAAGGGAAGCAGTTGGACCTAGCCATTTGCTACACTCACTGCTTCAAGGTCTTTGAGGGCTAGTTTGAATCTGCCAAGTGACATGTAAGCACCAGCTCTCCTGTAGTAAGCTTTGACATAGTTCTTGTCCAATTCGATTGCCTTTGATGCATCAGCCAGAGCATATCCAAAGGACTCCACTCTCAGGTGGGCAAAACTTCTATTGCCATAATATGCTGGTATGTTGGGGTTCAAGTTGATTGCTTCTGTGTACAATTCAATGGCTTTCTCATAGTCTTGCTCTGCAAAAGCCCAACACCAAAGAAGCCATTACACTGACAATTCCAAATAAGTTTCACCCAGCAAACAAATAGGCTTTCACATGACCATGAAATTACACACGAGACAATAAGAGAAGCTCACAAGGCCTGGGGCATGTTAAGCACCCTAAAAAACACAAGCCAACATTACCAGAGTGTGGCTTGTTATAGGGTAATGTTGGCTTGTGTTTGTGAAATGTAATTTCCATCCAGTATAAGTGACACCATGAAAATATCTCTGGCTTAATATAAGGGCCTGATGTTAAATATTTTCATCAAAGCTAACTTGACTGCTACAGGCTCAGAAAGAGCTGATTTAATATAGTTATCTCAATTTTCTGGTACTTGATGTAGAAAAAGGATAAAAGAACATCAATTGGCCTTCCTTTATCAACTATAACTTAACTTCTTGCAACTTTGAACAGTTGTCAGAAATTAACCTCCTCCTGGCAGGAGGAGACATGTACTTGATGGTCCTGAATGTTCCGTGTGAGTCTGTCAAAAACCATCAAAAAGCTTGTCGTTTTTTCTTAACTTTTCACTTCACACAGAAAAACTTCTGGAAGTTCATTGGGCCACAGGTGATATCTCACAGATGGCAGCAATTACTGCATTGTGCATTTGGAATTGCACCAACCCATGAACTGGTACAATTCCAAAACACACTGCACTCAAACATTTTGTTTAAAATTTTAGACAATTATGTACAGGCACTCCAAGGGCTTTCTTATCAATTATGGATTGTAGGCTTGCTTATTAAAGGGTTAATGCACCCTGGTTGAGGCCAACTTTAGGCCATGAAGTTCGGAAGGGAACTCACTCTTGAAAAATTCGTTGGCGTCTGTCTTGATGGCCTCAGCCTTATCTCTCGCCTCGTCGGACAGACCTGAATCCATGAGAATGCCGTATCTCGAACACCAACTGCGAATTGGCCTAATCTCTTGTCCGAATCCGTGCGGCTTGGCCTCGCCACTTCAAGCTGGGTCGATGAAGAATCACTTGAAATTTAATAAGCTTTGGGATGGTCTTTGGAGAGCGCAATACATGCCATCCTGCGGTCATCCATACCATAAGTGTACGAAGGGACGGAATGACGAGGGTCAGCAGCTGACACGTGCCTCGCGCGGAGAGATCAGGGGAGTTTGTTCCGTGGCCAGTGACATCTTGGACGACATGGCGATCTCCCCGACAGCGGCGCAAACGGTCCCCCAGCACTCTATCTTGTCTTTCAGATAGGGCCTTTCGGTGTTTGATCGATACTTGGCCTGATAGTGCTCCCTATCCCTCGTCTCCCTAGCGTGTGATTTCGCTTGGCTCTTCGGATGAACACGCCTCCTTCCACTTGAACTTTGTGACTTTTGATAGAGTTGCAGTGACGTCACTGCAGCAGACGACACCAGATCAAACGTCACAATGGCTTTTTCAATTCGTGTTGAACTCTATCGTTTCATCTTTAAAGTGAAGGAGTTTGAGTGGAATCTGCCTTATGAGCTGTATCTTCGAGTCATGGCGAAGAAACTCCGATGGTGAAAGCCGCGCTTTTATCGGTCAATCCTTTCAGGAGACATAGAGAGACGAAAGTACGAAACAGATGACGTCACGCAGCCTCTCTGAAGGAAAGGAAGAAGAGGTGTGCAGTGCCTTATACGTCGGGAGAAAGGGAGAAGGCCGGAGCAAGAAGTGATTGTGACAAAAGAGCTCACTGCACACCTCTTCCCTCCAGTCGGCCTCGTGACGGGATCAGTTTCAGTCGGCCCTGTATCTCGTTAACGGATGCCCCAGTAAAGACGCGGTTTAAGCCCAATGGTTTTTTAAAAATTATTATTCAATATGACTCCCCGAAAGAGCTCAAGTAGCGAAAACATAAACTTTCCGTATGATATTGCGGGAGGACCCATATTTCCTGAAACTTGGATGTACCGATGGAATTGAGGCCCCGAGTCGAAGCCTAGATGCATGGTCGTTCGTAACACCAGGCCAAGTATCGGAAATCAAAGCATCGACCTTGAATAAGTTGTTGATCAGAAGGATGAGTTGGCGAGGAGCCGTAACTGTCGAGCTGAATATTTTAGCATAACGTGAGTGTAGGCCTTCGGGGAACGGCCTCGTTCCTCCTCTCGGCACGAAACGATTCCTGCATCCAATTGCACGAGGCCTGACCGTGTACATCGCATTTATATATCGCATATTTATATTTATCGCATATATACAAAATATATTTATATTTTGTGCAGAAAATTGTTTCTGTTTTACTGCGCGAAGCCCATACTTAGGGAGTAACTTAGGGAGACTCGATTTGGATCAAGCGGTTACTCCGGGGATGCGCTATCCGCATTTCGTCATTGTATTCACCATCACACTGTGAGTTCCATGGCATTCTTCCAGGTTCCAGACACTAAATTTTGCGGGAACCTCAGCGGCTGGGCCAACGAGTTAAAAGCGACGAGATTCAATCTCTCAAAAGCGCTCAGATTCGATCCGCGTCGGCCTTCGAAGTCGAGACGATTATATCCATAGTGAGAGGAACAGACACGAAGGAACGCGGATTTTAAACGGGATTCCAGCTGCAATGAAATTCCACGTGCCCTTCATCACGTTCCTGCCCGTGCAAGACTTCGACTGAGCTTCAGCTCGTCCCAGGTTCAATAGTGAGATGGCGGTAGTGTATATACGCTCGCGCCATCTCGCTTACTCACGCAGATGAACTACAAGTTTGGAGTTCTCGTCCGCGGACGGTGCCCAACGCGACTGCTCTCTCGCTGCACTCCACGTTCTGCCCTTTTCTTTCAGTTATGTGGCACATCCACGTGCGACATTAGCATTCAGGGCAATCTCTGGCACCTGGCCTGGTAAGGAAAACGAGTCTGAGCAGGAAGGAGACAGACCGGCGAGTCCTCGTTTCCTTATGCTTTTTTTTTTATCTCCTAATGGGATCTCAGAAAGAGCCGATGACATGATAGCCCGGGTTTCTTTTACTTTTTCTGCAGTACAAAAATGAGTAGTGATTGCAATCCCAATTTCTCCAGATGCGGATTCTTTCGGCAGGGAGCTGAGAAATCACGCCTTGAAGTTTTCACAAAACTTCAAGACGTGATTATATTTTTTAATTAGTAAGAAAACGTACCAAACATATTTCTTGAAGAGTGTAGGCTTTTCTCCAATCGATCCTCGAAAAGTTTGTCGTGACGTCAAGGGAGCGACCCTCGAGAAGGCGAGTCGGTTTTCCCGAAAGTCCTCATCGACGTTTCTGGTTCCTATCGTACAGTACTTCAAGTACCGGTACTATCTCATCGCGACGTGTCCGATACGCCCAAAAAGGCTATCTGGACGCAATCGTACGTTCTAATCTTGTGAACCGCATTTGCCCGCTTCCATATGTAGCAGGCACGTTTCTCGTCTCGAGTTCGAGATCCAAGCACTCGATGAAGTACACCACCCTTGACCTTTCCTTATGTACTTCCACCCTTGACCTTTTCAGTCACGTAAGGACGCCTCTTCGTTCGGTACTGAAAAGGGGTGGGTGAATAGGTGCGGGAGAAAAGATGGACAACGAAATTGCAAGTCTCCCTTTTCGTTTCGAATTCCATTCGGTGAAACTCGAATTAGTTTTGATGCGAAAGAAAAAATCGTCTCTTTATTTCCCCTAAAAAATACAAATCTGAAACGCACGACTGGGAACGAGATATCACAGTCCGAATGATCAAGCGAGTCCATGTACCTGGAGGGCCTGGTACTGCCGGTAGAGCCGCATGCGGCAGTACTCGTAGAACTTGATCTCCTCCGTGAGGTTCTTGGCCACCATCGCCTTGTACTTGTCGGCCACCGGGGACTTGTACCAGTTCCGGTACGCCTTGTCCAGCTGGCGCTTGTGCTCTGCGATCGGATTGGCGTCAACGAGGGGATCGACGGTATTTATTTAAAAAAATAATAATAATAATACCGACCTGCGTAATAGGCCCTTGCTCCTTGAAAGAATCTGGGAATGAACTTTTCCAGGACTTCAAGCGTCATCTCGAAGTCCTCGACGACCCCAACCACGGCAAAGTGCTGGTTCACGTTCTTCTTTGCCACCTGGGAGGCATACGGGCCATTGAAAGGTCTAGAAAGAAATACGAGCATTTTGGGTTGTTTTCGCCAAGTCTCTTCGCATTATGGTAACCCACTCCTCCAGATTGGTAATCCATGTGTTTTTCCATAGGAAAATACTAATGTTTACGCAGCGGCTATTGTACTTTGGAAAAAAAACTGTACTATTTACGGTAATTTGCGCTGCAGAAAAACGCTAATTTTTTTTTGTAGCCAACTCGCTTCATCGCTTCAGCCACCGAAAAACTAAGTAGAAGGTTCTCGATACTCTCATGCCCAGAGAGAGGCAACTGTTCCCAACCCTTATAAAAGAGTACATTAGACGTAAAACTCAATATAAAGTACTTGATACCACTATTAACGTGACATTCGCGACAATAAATTTAATTGCTCCGTAATTAATAGCATCGAGAAAATAATTAAATCCCATTCTATAATATCCGACGTTGCTGTGGCCAGAGGCACACGCGTCCATCCGGGACGGTCGCAACTCACTTGCAATGAGCATCGTAGTTCATGTTGCAGAAGTAGGAGGTCTGCCTGGGCCGCCCCGAGTACACGTCCAGGGTCCCCGGGATCCATTGGCAGTCCGTCTCCTTCTCCTCCATGCAGGTCTCGAAGTCCTGTCGGCGGATCGCGTGAGGATGGCGTGGGGATCGCGTGGGGGTCGGATCGCGAAGGAGGAGGGAGAGCGTACCGTGAGGGCCCAGTCGATGTCGGGCATGCCGTCGGCTGGGTTCTGCTTGAACTGGTCGATGAAGAACCAGGGGGATCTGGCCGTGTAATACCAGGAGATGATTCTCTCCACCGGGTCTCTCACCATGCTCACGAAGATGAACTTGTCCTTCCCCGCCACTTGCCTATCACGACAAAATTTAATTTAAAATATTTTATTCATAAAAAAAAACTTAAAAAAAAACATTTACTTTACTCGCTAAGAGACCTACGAATGCAGATCGTGATACGGCAGGCCGCTGATCGCCACAGCCGAGAAGTCTCCGATCGTGGCTCTAAGCATCTCGAACACCTCCTGCTTCTCCGCGTCGTCCTCCTCGTTCGACACCCCCGCCTCGATGAACTCGAACCCCCGGATCAACGACAGCCCCTCCATGATCTTGGCCATGGGACCCGACGCGGCCAGGGGCACGCCCGTGAACACGAGCACGTCCCGCGTCGCCTCGCGCGTCTTGTTCACCTCCTCCAGCTTCAGGGCCTGCCACGTGTTAAAAACAAGTTCGAAGACGCAGCAAACGAAATGGGAAATTCTACGTACGTATATTTTTGCCTGGTCTTGTTAAGTAAAATAATATAAACGGCAAATGGTTCTTTTTACACCATGACTCGCTCATTAAAAGTAGCCAAGTCATTTAAAAACTTTGTTTCTACACTAATGCTATCTTTGGTATTTCGTGCTATCCTGATACCGCCCTTATTCGATCCTTTCACTTTTTTACAGCTGAATCTTGTAGGTCATGGAAGTTTTTCGTGTCATCAAAAGAAAAAAAAAGAATAATGACCCCCACATGGCTGTATTTATGATAGACTAGAGCCAAGGCCGTAGGAAGCGTGGGGGCATTTGCCCACTTTCCCAAGTGTGAAGGCAAAGGGTGTCTCTTGCCGTCGCTTTTTCCGGTTAGATGCACCTCTGTCAAGGTTAGATGCACCTCTGTCGAGTGGATCGAGTTCTTGTATGCACGTTCGCTCAGCAGCTCCGATATCAAGCGAGGGTGTTTGAACGCGATTTACACACACCGTCGAGATCCTATCTGGGATGGGCTTCATTTTGCGGTACGAGGAAAAAGTTCGGGAGAGGTAGAAATATAATAAGGTGCCTTTTTCATGAAAACATATTTTTTTCTCTCTCTCTCTGGAGGCATATTCTGTATTCTGTTATGTTCTTAACCCCTGGGTCGCGACCCCAAATGGGGTCGCCAAACCATTTTGAATGGATCGTCAAGGGTCTTTAGCGATTGTCCGAACTTTCAAATATCATTTATCACAAGTGAACTGTTTGATGTCATGGGTCGCTGAGCTAGCCCCGCGACCAGAATTTGGGTCGCAGCCAAAAAAAGTTAAGAACTACCGTGTTATGAAAACCTGGGAACCCAGTGCACATACCCGTTTAGGGAGTCTCAATTTCGGCGGAGGAATCGGCGGGAGAACCAGAGCCTCGGCCAGTTTCACCTGCGGGGCCTCGAGTTTCCCCAGCTCCGCAGCTGTTTCCAAGTAGGTCAATCCCCATCACTTTTCCGTCCCTGGCGCTGCTCGCTCGGTGACGCAATCTTAACATGGATGCCATCTCGAGGCTTTCTCACCTGGTATGGCGAAGAACGAGACCTGCTCCGAAAGGGTTAGGTAGCGAGAGTAGAGCGGGAAGCAGCTGAAGAAGCAGATCCAGCCAGCCCAGTTGTATAGCCTAAAGGAGACCCCGAGGTTCAGCGGAGCGAAAGGACGATCGAGAAGATAATAAACAAAAAAAACAAGAAATTCCCGTACGTTTTCAACCAGGGTCTGAAAGGAACGTTTTGCACGGGGTTCTTGAATCCCAACTTGACGGTTTCGATCATCTTCGCTCGCTTTCCTCGACGCACTTTCTTTCACTGGTCACTCATCGACACGCCTTCACCGACTATCGTGGAAAGAAAGCCTCCAGCCAGGAGAAGAAAGCCTGCATGGAGCCCTCCCCGGCCGCGCCTTTCACTTGCCAGCCCAACCAGAACGCGCCGTGCGGTCCACGCGGATCCCGCGGGGGGAGGGGGACTCGCCCGACCGACCTCCCGCGGGCCCCAAGACGCCTCTTCCATCAAGTCCCGTTGCTTTCCGGGTCACGCTGTCGAGCTGGAAAGAGACTGACTTAGATTCTCTTCCCAACGATTCCGACCTTGATCTCCAATCATCCCCGTGCTTTTCCCGGTTAATAGGCCATTTCGATCCCGCACCGAGGAGATGGAAGTCCTCGCTTTCTCAGGTAGAGATCGCTTTTCGTTTCCCGCTTTTTTGAGGTCCCTTGTACCGAAGGATGTGAAATGATCTCGAAATATTGTTTATTGCGTCCTTGGGAGAGCTTTCGACCTGCTGACGGTTCTCTTCACGCCATGTGTTTTCAAAGTTGGGCGCTTTAACTTTCGCCAACTGACGACAACCTTGCAGATGGCGTTTTCTACCTATGACGCATCGGAGGTTTCCGAGTGAGTTTCTGGCGAAGAGAGAGTCACAAAAGCAACTAAAGTACCAGCCCAAGTACGGTTCTGCCATTCCACTGGCTCCTACACCACTGAAGCCATCTTCTCCGCATCCTTACCATCCAACTTTGAAATAGATAATAGCCGTGATTGGTACGTCATAGGCCTCTATCAGGAGTGTCAAACTGGCGGCCCGCGGGCCGAATCCGGCCCGCCAGTCCATTTTGTCCGACCCGCGATGTCCTTTTCAACAGTTGGTTACGTACTGCAAATTTCAGCCTGCTTGCATGAAATTTTTGTTGTTCGATTTTTATTGTGGCCCCCAATCACCCCGGAAGGCTTCCATCCGGCCCCAAGTCTAATCGAGTTTGACACCCCTAGCCTATATGAAAAGTCCCGGACGCCCAGACGATGTCCTCATGGTTCCCGCGCTCGGGTCTCGTTTAGACGGGAAGCGAGTATAAAGCCTAAGATGCCATATGCGGCATAGGGAAGAGGACGTTTTAGTCGTAGATTGGCACTCCGACCCAGTCGGAAAGCTGCACATGCGCACTGAGTCGAATTGTCCGATTGCCATGGATACTGCAGGCACGGAATGAAAAATAAGTGGCAGACTAATCGCAACATCCGCAACTTTCTCGTAGCCATATGGCTACTGTACAAAATATGCGAAAAGAAACGAGGCTTTTTATTACAAGTAAACCAGTCTCGTCCCTTGCGGGACGAGACTGGTGAGAAAAAAATTCCATAAGATGGAGAAGGCCGAGATAAAACACGAGGGGCGTTTCATTCAAATGAATAACGTTTCCTAGGTTCAGTAATACGGGATCCAAGAAGAGACGCCGACCAAGGTGCAGTCGCCCTCCCCAGGTGGGGAAGCCATCCCGGTGCCAGCCGGTCTCATTCCGTCCTCGGAGGGGCATTGTCTGGTCTCATTCCGTCCTCGGAGGGGCATTGTCTGGACTCGGGGTTCCTCCTCGCGTGCGAGCGTGGGTGATCCCCCGGGCCGTCGTCCTGGGAAGGGAAAAGGCGAATGCGAAATTCCCGGATGCTCTGCGAACCGAGGAGCTAGGGGATCTCGTATCCTCCGCGGCGCGACGACGTATTCGCGCAGTACTCGAATGCCTCGTCGTACGTCGTGGGTTCCGGACCTTTGGTGAAATAATACCCTTGCGAGAATCTTTTTTTTTTTTTCCTGGCAGAGGACGGGTTGTTTCGTGGAGCAGTCCACGTTTTTTCCACAACCGCGGCAACATAAGTATCCCGCCACTTTCGTTTCCCGGATACCAGTGCCAATAGCTACTGGTTCCATCATGATAGTTTCTCGGAGTACCATCAAAGGATTCGAAATTCCGAGGATCGTCGATCAGCGATCCGGTCGTGTACGCCCCCGATCCAAGAGCTTCGATAGACGACGTTCTCTTCCAGGATTTCTTGCTCTTCTAGACTGTGAATGCAAAGTCAAGCTTCCGTTAGATTCGCAGGTCCTCCAGAGAAATAACACGAATCTTCGAAGGGTATCCAATCGGGGGTCACAACCGGCTTGTTTGTCCAGGCTTTTCGAGTGCACGAAGTGCAGTGAGACCCAGACGGAAAACAAGGTCAGTCGAGAGAATGCCCAGTGGAGAAATTGGGAAGACTTCAAGGAACCGAGATTGTAACATCTGAATCGATGTCACGATGAGCAGGTTTAAAGAGAAATCTCAGAGTAAAACGCAGTGTTTTACTTTATCGCGTAGATCTCTGCCATGCGAATTTTATCTCATGCGAGCAGGTGCAGGTGCCTTTCCTTTTAAACGATTGTGGAATCGCCGCCAGCACTTAAGAATCCATTCTTAAATTAACATGCTGAGTGTCTTCGTCTTAGGACGATCCTGGAAGGTCCCGGATCTCCTGAGTGCGAGGAGTTCGTTCTGTATCCCGAGTATCACCAGGAATTTTTAATAGAAAACCTTCAAGAAATGGGAACAGCTTATCTGAGACACGTAATGAAGAGATGGGAGGCATTCTCGAAGTAATGAGCATTTCCGAATGAAATTTTCCACTTGGCCTTCCAGCATGCCGAATTTCGTCACTTAACCCTGCTAGCTTCCGAGATTTTTTTTGGCAATTTCCATCCATCCATCCTCAGTGATCCGCTGCAAAAGCTCACGGGACTTCCGGGGACATGTACGTGGGGCACTCAGAAAGTTTCCGGATGTGGCTTCGTGGAAAGGGTCACACACGAAAGCTTTCTTACACTTTCGGCTCCACTGAACACGAGTCTGTGCACGAGTTTTCAGGTAAATACCATGTCGGGTAATTTATTTATGCGGTTTTATATCCTGTAAAAATTGGAAGCTTTTTCATCTGGCAATGAATTTTGAAAAACAATGGAACCTTTTGGAAGCTTTCTAAGTGCCCCACGTAGCATACATGTAATCGGTCGTAACTGCCGGAAAGATTCCCTTAGAGGATCTTTGAAGACTGTAAACGTCTGACGAGAGCCACACGGTGAAGAGACGGGAAGCAATCGCGAAACGATCGACGAAACCTGCAAGTAGACCCTCCAGCTCGCCAAATTTTATCGCTTAACTCTTCAAAGTTTCCGAGATATTTAGGAACATCCATCCACCCATCCCCTCCCGCATCCATCCATCCACACTCGCATCCACCCATCCATCCATACACCTACACTGGCATCCATCCATCCATCCATCCACTCTCACATCCACCCATTCATTCATGCACTCCCGCAAGGGCGAAAAGAAATTTGCCGCATTCGTTCGGATGCTGCGCGGAAGGCCAAAGGCATCCAAACACTGCAGCCCAGAGCGAGCTCTGACCTTAAATTTCTTAAATTTCGCCGAAGACGCGTTAAATCGGAGAAAAAAATCACTCCGGCTGCTTGATATATCGCAGATCGGGAAGAAGAGAGCGACATCGGCCACAACTCCTCAAACCTGGTTCGAAGTTAAAACCTTTCGAGTTCTGTGCCGTCGTTCCGTTTCCCACTCTTTTCAAGGCTTCCTTGCGGGTCGTATTCGTCGGAGCGAATAGAAACGGATACCGATAGCCACTGAGTCCAATTTGATGATAATTTCTCGGAGTTCCATCGAAGAATTCGAAGTTCAGCGATACGATCGTATAAGCCCCGATCCAAGAGACTCGATAGACGACGTTCTCTTCCAGGAATTCCTGCTCGTCTCAGCCAAACTCAGAAGGTCTTGGCCCTCCTGAAAACGACGAGTGAGTTTGTTACGAAGCCAGCGTTCGATCACGATCTTTGAAGAGGATTTTAAAAAGCTGTGAATTGCTGAATTGAGCCACGTAGCGAAGAGACGGGAGGCACTTGCAAGCATTGAGCATCTCTGAATGAAATTTGCTACAGACCTCCCAATGTTCCAAACTTCACCACTTAACTCTTGATAATTTCAGAGATTTTTTTTTTGAGCAAATCGAGTTACCCGTCCATCCAGCCATCCAGCAATCCATCCAGCCATCCATCCACCCATCCATCCACCCACACGACCACATAACGTAACGTAAATGTCTCATTTAAAGGAGAATCAGCAATCCACTCATGTCCCATTTGCGTGAACCTCGAAAGCTCACATTTAGTGCTTTGGCTCACTTTCTGCAATGCCTCGAAAGATCAAAATCGGTTCTTCGCATCGGTAGTCACCCGGCATCCTGCATCGCCTCTTTTAGTGGGCCTCCTTTCCTGAAAGGAAAGAAACCACTTATGGTCCCGTCCGGTTGTCCGACGATAACTAAAAAAATATTGTCCTGATCAAGGCGAAAATTAGCAATCGGGGTAGATATGAATAAGATACAAGCTGAGTTCGTTTTGTGTTGAATTTGCACCAAAATTGACATTTTTATTGGAAATTTTGGATTCGAAATTTGGTCTCGGAGAGGGAGGCATGAGCACCCGTGAGACCTTCAGGATCTGGATCGCAATGCGCATGCGCGTACGACCCAGGCCTTGGTGCACGGTGCCGTGTCAGCAACCAGAGCTGTCAGTTCTCTACCAACCTTCGTGGCGGATGGTTCCAAGCACGCACAGCCCTCCATACTCCCATCATCATTTCATGGGTAGATTTTCAAACGTATCTGGAAAATTATGTTTTTGATGGCCGAGGACCGGAAAGAGATGCAATTTTGTTGAATTATGTGAGAAACTGCGGGTCTCCTTAAATCAGTGGTTCTTAACCTTTTTTGGCTGCGACCCAAATTCCGGTTGCGGGGCTAGCTCGGCGACCCATGCTCTCAAACAATTCACTTGTGATAAACGATATGTGAAAGTTCGGACAGTCACTGGAGACCCTTGGCGACCCAATTTTGGGTCGCGACCCAGGGGTTAAGAACCACTGCCTTAAATGAAAGGAGGCCCACTACTGGACTGGGCTTGCCCATCTTGTTTAAATTGTTTTACTCCGATATCATTCATCGTTGCTCTCGCATTGGTCCCTTTTTTCTGAGTTCGCCGAGAAGGTGTTCAGTCTCGAGATTCCGAAATTTCGAGTAAGCCATCGCGTGTTTCCGCATGCCACAAAGGTTCCTCTCACTGCCGATACCCATGGTTATGGCTATGTCGCATGCCTCAGACTCTCTATCGTACCGTGGATTTCTACTACGAGATCGGTCTCGTTTTGTCGCGTGCATATCATTCCGTGGGGATTTCTTGAGGTATTCCACCCCCTTCGGTTATCCAGAGTGATTGCTTGCTTGTCATCGATCGAAATGCCCATTGACTACTAGAGCAGGAAAGCACAAAATTTTCGGAAGAAACCGAGCATTTTATTCCGAATCATCCGATCACGTCTGACGCGATTCCCCCAAGAAACTCCCAAAAGATGGAGAAAGGAGGCAGCTACCTCTATCGCGCAAGGGGTTTCTTGCAGATGAACCCATCTTTGTGCTCATTGAAGTTGGGGATCCAGGAGGAGACGAACATGGAGACACAGTCGCCATCCTCCGTCGGATACCCATGCCAATGCCACCCGGTCCCTTGGGCTTGTCCATCCTCGGACTCCCACTGCCCAGTCTCCGGATTCCTCCTGACACCGACCCAATACCTGCCGGGGTGATCCCCAACGTCGTCCTCCTCCACCCCGAAATACCAGGCCATGACGAAGGCGAACATGTCCAAGTTTTCCCAGGTATCGGTCGAGCCGAGAAGCTCCTTTCCGCAGATTGGGCCCTCAGCGATGCTCTCGCAGTATTGGAGCGCGTCGTCGTACGTCATGGGTTCCGGGCCTTTGGTGAAACAAAATCCTGGGCTGGAAAGTATGCGGTCCTGGCAGAAGAAAGCCCTTTTCATGGAGCAGTCCACGTTTTTCCACAGTCGCGGCAACAAAGTGATCCCCTCACCGGGTGCTCCCTCGAAATAACTCCAATTACCGCTGATTCCAACTTGATGGTAGTTCCTTGGAGTTCCATCAAAGAATTCGAAGTTCCAAGGATTTTCAATCAGCGAACCGGTCGTGTAAGCCCCGATCCAAGAGACTCGATAGACGACGTTTTCTTCCAGGAATTCCTGCTCTTCTGGACTGTGAATGCTCACTAGATCTCCTCCCTGATCCAGGCAAAAGCTTCGGGCAGCCGTTTGATTCGCTGGTCCTGGGGAGAAATAGTAGCAGTGATCTTCAAAAGCCATCCAACCGGGACCACAACCGGCTTGATTCTCCAAGTTTTTCGAGTGTACGAGCTGCAGTGAGACCCAGACGGAAAGCAATGTCTGTCGAAATAAATCGAAGCCGTTTTCAGTGACAGGTTTGGAGTCAAGGTTTTTGGCTTCAACGAACCACGACTGCGTACCTGAATCGATGTCATGATGAGCAGGTTGGAGGAGAACCCTCGGCTGAATGCCTCAGAGCGAAACGCAAAATAGTATTATGCTACGTCGATACCGGATCTTCACCCTATGTGAGTTGTCCCAAGCCAACTTTATCTCATGCGAACCGGTGCAGGTGAATGCCTTTCCTTGCCAAGCGATATCGTCTTCGACCAGACGCGTATGCGTTCTTAAACTCAAATGCTGGATGTCTCGATCTCGGCCGAACTCAGAATATCCTGGATATCCGGAGTGGGACGAATGCGTTTCTCAAGGATACTTATAGATTCTATAAGCGGATCTATGAAGGCTGTGAACGGCTGACTTGAGCCACATTCTGAAGAGACGAGAAGCACCCGCTAACCGAAGAACGAAAGAACGAAGCTTGCTAGTAGACCTCCCAGCATGCCAAATTTTATCACTTAACTCTCCAAACTTTCCAAGACTTTTCGGAACATCCACCCACCCATCTGCTATTCGCTCCCGCATCCACCCATTCATCCATCCATCCAGCCATCCATCCAGCCATCCATCCATTCATCCATCCAGTCATCCACTCCCGCAAGGAACGTACTCGCTTTCTCTCGGATGCAGTGCAGGAGGCCAAAGACGCCCAAACACGGCGGAGGAGTCCTGAGCTTCTGCTGTTTGATGCATCGCAGTTCGGGAAGAAGAGAACGCCATCGGCCGCAATTCCTCAAACTTCGTTCGAACTTTAAATGCGATGAATTTTGAGTCCTATGCCATGAAGTGAAACGGAGCAGAATCAGGGCAAGGTTTCTCGACCTGGGGGTCCTCGAAACTATTCGCAGGCCAAATAAAAGTACAAATATTTGATAGAAAAATTAAAATAAAATAACTTTGCGCACCTTTCGGCGAGCTGTTGAAGTACAGGGTGAGGCAAAAAAAGTCCTAATAAATTATTTTAATTTTATTTTATTTTCTGATTTCAGGATTGAAAATGAAAATCTATGGGTGACAGAAGTTCGGGTTCGTTTCGTCATTCGTCGGGTTCATAAAAAATGTACTAGTTAATTTTGCCTCATCCTGTATTGTATTCTAAATCATTTGCACCGAATTTAGAAGCTTACATAGTTGTGCGATGGTGAAGGGGGGCCGCAGGCTGAGAACCGATAAGATTAGGATCTCATCTCACTTTCGGGATTCCTTCGAATAAGGGATGCAAGGAGCCTCCTTGGTATGAAAACGGAAGAGTAACTAGTGTTGAAGACTCGCAAAGGCATCCCGAATGGGGATCGCTTCTGCTCTGGTCGGTTATCGAAATGTTCTGGAGTTCACTTGGAGTCCACCTGGGGTCCACCTGCAGTCCGGTGTTCACTTGCGTGTTCCCTCTCGACAATTGACTTGTATGGGCTATTCCTATCTGCATTTTGCTTAGATTGACAGCAGATTTCCCTAAAATGTCGAGAACGATAATTAAAGCCAACTTCGCACGGTCGAGGCATTCGCTGTGGTCCCCAAACCTCCTTTTTTACTCGCTTTCAGCCTTCGAGCCAGAGACATGATAAATATACCTAGACTGGATAGGCCAATGGAGAACGCCAGGCAGCCACACACCGATTAGAAGGGTCAGCCCAAAGACCTTATACTAAGAAGACTGGGCACTCTGTGGCGGCGCCTTTGATGTCGGGGAAACCTCCTGCCCTGGTGTTTGGCCCCGGAACTACGCAGAACTGACCAATGGGATCATTGGATTGGAATGTCGCGTGAAATATGGCTGCCTCTGGATTCAAGTACTGCGCCTACGCACCATGCCAGGAGAAATTTGGCCAAATGGATGGAAATGTTCCGTTGCATCGGTTTCCCATGGATCCAGAAAGGCACGCGCATGTGTTCGCCTAGGGCTTTGCACTAGGCCTATGGTCATGGCCTTACATACATGTAACAGGCGAATGAAGTAAAATGCTGTGTAACAATAACCCTAACGAAAATGTCAACATTTTCGCGCCTCGGATTGACGTGTCTGTTAGAATGGGATGGCTTCAATTTTGAAAGGACAAAGACAGGCTGTGGATAATTATCTTGCAGGTTCGCTTTGGATTTACAGCCGTACTAGAGCGGCCTGTGCCAGCTACGCCGGCCGAGTAATAGATTAAAAGTACACCAAGATTTTTATGGCTTAGAATGGCATAGCCTTGTAGGCCTTGCGTGTTAGGCCGCAGGTGGGTGACAGCCATTCGCTACCGCTTTCGGCCTCTTTCAATTTTTATAGCCTAGCCTATGGCCCAGAATGGTAGAGCCTTGAAGGCCTGGCGCATTAGGCCTTGGATGGCTTGGAATGGCTTGGCATCGTAGGCCTCGCGCGTTAGGGATGGCGGCCGACTCAACGTTCGGTCTCTTCCAATTAAAGTATTAGATATCAGATTGGATTAGATGTTCTTGAGGTCCATTTGGGTTACAGCTGGCTTCTACTTGCACACATTCTTGCTGGCAGCTAAGCCAAAATGTTCTCGGCAAAAGATGAGATTGCTATTGGGATTCAGAGATCTCCAGTTCATGAAAATAATGCAGTTCGTAAATTAACAAAAAATAAACGGATTCCTTGTTACATAGGTAAC
>CAJPEV010003780.1:0-27827 GCA_905338385.1 Darwinula stevensoni
TGGCCTTACCTGCTCCTATTCGCTGGGAGCCGAATGGAGGAATCAAAGGAGAAAGGGCAGTCTCGCAGGGAACAGAATGAGACATAGGTAGGAGAGAAGAGGCCTGAGTGCTACGTTGCCAAATCTATGCAGCATTGCCAGATATTCTTCCAGAGGCAAGACGTACAGTTTTTGACCTGAATCGTCGTAGAGTCTGACTTACCTCTGAAATCCCGCTAGTGTGCTCTAGTAAAACGGGATTCAGAGCTTTGATTCCCAAAATGGAAGTTCTTTTATGTGGATTGCCCTGCCAGATGCAGGGAAAATGATGATCCCAATAGTTTGTTCTCTCCGTTTGGTAAAGTACTTGCTATTAAATCCTGCAAGCCTTGCCTCACTCAGAGCAACCAAGTTTTCACGGTGCTGGCGACCGATATCCTAAGTACTTGATAAATTACTCCTAATGCGATTTCGGGCAACTCAGCTTTCCCTGATCTCTATGAGAAGGGACGAGAGCAAAAGAGAGGGACTAGAGAGAGGAAAGCTCAGAGTTATTGGAGCTGGAGCTCCAAAATGCGGAGCTCAAGCTCCGCGCTTGAGCAAAACTTTATTCATTTTAAACGGAGGAAAAGCTCAGACGCAGCTCAATCTCTGACTCCAAGCTCTGAGCTACTGCTCAAGTTTTATTCATACGGCCCAATGTCTTGGATGCTGAGATCTCTTTCGAGGAAATCCTCTTAATACTATGACTATGAATAATGAGAGAGCATCTGGAGCGGATGGCATCCCTGAAGAGTTCTGCAAGATTCTGAATAATGCGTGGATGAGGAGCTTGGCGAGTATCCTAAATGAGATATGGGAGGTTGGCAGGTTCCCCAGTGTCTGGAAGAAGAGTCTGACAGTTCCGATCTATTAAGGCAAAGGAGATCAAGGAGACCCAAACAACTACAGGGGGATTGCTCTTCTCCCGGTGCTCAGGAAGATCTTGACACGTATTGACTATAAATAAACGGTTGTCAGATGAGACTCATAATAAAGAGATCCTAACGTAAAACCAATTCGGCTTTAGAGCAGGAAGATCGACCATAGACTGCGCCTTTGTTCTTGCAACTCTAGTGCAAAAGACCCTGTTGAAGTAAAGACACACGCTCTATGTAGATTTTGTTGACTTCGCCAAAGCCTTTCAATCGGTTGGGGGCATCATTTGTGGGAAAAACTTCAGGCGTATGGTATATCCAAGAAGTTCATGAGGATCCTACCTTCGATATACTTCGAATCTACAAGCAGTGTTCGAGTCACAAATTGGTTGTGTTTGGAGGGGTTTCTTTCCACTATAAGAGTGAAACAATGATGTGAAATATTCCCTCTCTTATTCTCCCTATTTGCGAACGACCTCCCAGACGCATTGATGGCAGAAGAAATAAACCCTCCGCACCTCCATGAACGACCCGTCCTTTGCTTGATGTATGCTGATGCATGGAAAAACATCATTTGACTCATGCACCTCTCCGCCAAATATTAACTGAATCTGACTGCCCCTTGAAGAAGTTATAACCAATCAAAATAGGGTACTGACCTTATGATAAGCCAGTATGTGGATGGACTAGTCGTAGCCCGGATCCTCCAGATTTAACGTATTCACACAGGCTACCATAGACACAAAATATATTGTACACTCAGCTTAACCGGTACATACGGGCTACCCAGCTCACGATCTACCCTGTACACTAATGTTAGATGTAACAGAGGTTCCCACCAACCATCCATGTGGGTCGCATCCGCAGATAGAAGATTTTATAGCACTTCATTGTACACAGGATTTTGTGTGAACTTTTTTGGGATCTGGGCATGGGTTGACCCTTGTTATCCGTAGTAAGAATCTTGACTTTGACATCGGTCTTAGAGGGAGCTCTTGACAACGCAGTGTTAAGTTGCGTTTTCTGTGATTGATCTGTGACCACCTGTGTGAACACAGGTTGGCCAAATAAATCCAAACTTTGGTAAACGTTTTTTCCTTGCGTCCACGTGCACGTGCCTCTGATGTCTTCTATTTCGGTCGTTTCCTCTTCAAACCCTTCTTGAAAGTATACATACCGCTCATTTTCTAGGTGTACAGCCAACCATATTATTGAATGAGACTGCTCATGCATATGAAAACTGTAAAGTCTCCAAATGCTTTCCAGAGCGCTTACATAGCGAGATTCCAAAGAGACTTGATTTCGTCCTGAATCAATACATTTTTCCCTGTGAACTCTATATTGGCACAATTGTGCCCTTTCTGGACAGATTTAAGGTACTAAGGGAAGATGAAAATTGACCCCCCCAGAATCAAATTCTGGCTTATAATTATTGTAGAGGACCCCAAGGGAGGGCCTTGGAGCCACTTTTTGGCACACTCAGGTCAAGCACCTGACCGTGGCGAATGGTCAAAGGTCACGATTTGCATGCCTCTCTTCGAAAATCTGTATCTCCCCAACCCTTGGTCGCAGAAACGTCAAATTTGCACCATTCTCCTCGACACAGAACATATTAAATGATGAGCCCCAAAACGTGCTCATCTCTCTGCTCCCTGAGACGTCGTGGCGCCATTTGTGTAAATTCGCGTTTCGCGAATTCGCTTCTTCCCTCGCTCATTCTCCGAAGAAACATTGCATCGTAAAAAGCATGCTACAGTTTTTAGAGACCGTCCCCATTCGCCTTCGTGTCAAAGGGCGCGATGATTCAACGAACCGTTTTCCCTGGAAGTTCGAAGATGTACCTCAAAATCTCCCTATTTTTGCATAGTGCCTCACATCCANCTGGTGGAATATATGTTGAAGTTGTGCGCCTTCATTTCAGTTTTATATTCCCTCCTCCATCAGGAGGAGGGAGGTCAAGCAACGTTCATACTCTCTCGAGCATCTCCAAAATGGCTCGTCTCCTGAAACATCCTTTTCAGACAAGATTTTAGAGTTCATTCTAGTCCGCAGTATACGTTTCATTGCTATTTTTTCCTGTTTTATCTGTTGTATGCATCTGTTAGAAAATGAACGGTGAACATGCATCCTCACTCTATCAACACCGATCTGGTGTTTATTCCATTCAATGATTGAATTTATTTGCTATTAGGCTCTTTTTTTATTCAGGACACACATCTTACCTCATGGCAGTGGCGGCTCGTGGTTCAAGCTGTAGGGTAGACCAGTGACGTAGCCAGGAAAAGGGGCTGCCCTGGCTCCCACCCCCTTTTCCCCCTAGTTTACATAAGGCTTTTTAAGGCCCTCATAGGACTTCATTGGCCCTCCGAAAAATGAGACTCTCGCTACACTCCTGGGTTAAGCCCAGGATGCCAAGAAGTTATATTTGACCGAAACCCGGAAAATGATTTTTTAGCGTGCGTCTTGAACGAAGCAGAGCGCTCTGACTGCCAAGTGTAGAGGGAGCCCAAAGCGAATCTACAGGATGGTCCACAATTGTCTCCCCAAAAGTAAAAGCTCATTACTCAGGAAGTATACATCCTACTTCAATGATATCAGATTCAA
Source organism: Darwinula stevensoni (assembly GCA_905338385.1). Classification (NCBI taxonomy): domain Eukaryota; kingdom Metazoa; phylum Arthropoda; class Ostracoda; order Podocopida; family Darwinulidae; genus Darwinula; species Darwinula stevensoni. Next base: position 3,501 of record CAJPEV010003780.1, read on the forward strand.
ACGATAGCCAATTCAATATATTTTCATTGTGGAAAATTTCAGCATTCCATAAGAAATTAGAACAAAGTTACATCCTTACAAGTGAAAGCCGCCAAATCTTTAGTGTTCAATATGGCAATTGTAGATCACCCTGTAATTTTCTCGAGACAATTCGAACTTGAGCTGAGAGAGCCATTCGCCAGGATAGCAGTCCTGGCAATCTTCGCTCTGCCACTTAAATATATTGGGCTTCGTCTGTTCAAGGCCTACTACCGAATTCCCCGTTTTTTCTCCATCACTTCTTATTGCGTTCGTCGAGTCGTGAGCTTCTGGAGAGGGATATGTTTATTCCCTTCTTTCCTGCAACTATCATTGCTCTGAATTGCTTCTTAACTATTAATTTAAAGTTTATCAAGGGTGTCAGTAGTGCTCTCATTAATTTTTTTGGAAAGTTAGTTTCCCGATTGGCATTAACGAAGAATTTGAATTCCATGAACTGGCCATAGTTTCGGTTCCGGACCAATTGTCTCAGAATCATCCCTCTCTGCGCCTCCAATTTCTCAAGTTTCGTACCAGACCTTACGGAAAGCATGAGTTTTTGCCCTGTCTTTTTTTTTGCAAAAAATTGGAGATCTAGCGTGACCGTTCGCGAGAATTTCTCACCTCTTTTCATCACTTCTAGAAGAAAAACTAAGTTCTAAGTCGACAATGATGTCTCCCGTTTTTATAATTTTGCGTTTGCGAAGCATCTAATACGGTAAAAAAAATATGGCTTAATCACCGCCTTCACTTTACTCTTCCCTTGATCATCGGTACTATGATAGGAAACGTATGCAACCCAATGAGTTCTTGCTCAATATATAAAATAGTTAATAATAGTATTTAAAATTTTCCTCTCACATTCAGACTTATACTGTTATATAATGTATGACATAATTATATTAATGCAATATTAAAAAATATATACAGTCATGCTCGCAAATATGATTGGTTAGGGAAACGTGACCATCTACTACACGAGCTCCATTGTATAAATCACTGCCATGGGGAAGCCCGGGGGCAGAAGAAAAGAAAAATTTTGGAAGAGAGATCTGAAGGAATGAAAGACCTACGCAGACTATTGAATGAGTCTTCCTCGCTACCATGGGGAATTGTAACTTCAATTTTACGTAAGTGATTTTGTATTGAAAGGGCGAGAAGTAAATTTTATTGCACTAGGTCCTCTCAGAGAAGAATACGAGGGGGTTGGATTTTCTGGAGGGAATGGATTGAAGAAAGGGAATAGGCACTACCAAAACCTATCAACATTAAATAGGGTTCTAAGAATAGTTTACCTCGGGGTTCCAATCATATACACAGCACGGGGACCGGGACCATTCTTGTAGTACCCATCGACGCGATTGATATATGGTAAGCAATGAATAAAGATATCGAGATGTTCTGGGCTTCAGTGTCACAACTGTAACTTCTTTCCGCTTTTCTTTATCAACATTGGTCTGATACGGATTCACTATCAATGAGGAAGACTATGCTGTGTGCGGATAGGTTCACATGATTTCCTGGAAGTTGGCGAATCCCCCTGGCTTTTTCTAAGATCACGCGTACTCCAAGGATCGATCCCTGTGACTCATTCTCATGGCAGTCACAATAAAACTAGTGAAAGGGTGCACATAAAGGAAGCAACTTGCTAAACGTAGAAATGGTTAGATGGAATCGTGAGAGGCTTGTATCCATCGATAATGCCATGTTCATAGTGAACATTGAAAATGTAATTATCATGGTTCAGGAGACATCAATCTACTGCGGGAATAATGTATGGCACCACCTGCAATGAGAAAGAGAAAATATATGATACCAGACCACACCCATGTGCCATGGGTAACAACATTTCAGCAGACATAGAATTCTGGGTTGGAATGACTTCCGAAGTGGACTACTCGCAAAATGGTGCAATATAAATCTAACCAGAAAATTTTATATGAATATGATACAGTGATATACAGTGTCCCATAAGTCATTTTACCATTTCAAACAGCAATATTTTCCAGACTGTCACATGCAAGTCTTTATTGTTGGTATTGATGGAAAGAACGTTCTTTAGAATTTTTTTCACGACAATGACTTGGAATCAGACTTAAACGGAAATAGCTTCAAATGCATATTAGATAGGTGTACTTATTTTGGGACATTTTTGATACCCCTTGTTGAATCCTCTTCCTTACCTCTTCTAGTGGCCGATAAACCTGCTGCAAACCGGAGGAAACGAAGTGCTCTGTTTTCGTCGAAGGTGTTACCATGATCTTCAGAGACTACCACCCAAGTAGCACCCGAACGTGTTTGGTGAACGTTTCATTTAAGGTATTGCCAGCGTTCCATGGAAGTCATTGGCGGCGTGCTATTGACTTCTTAAATTTCCGAAATTTAGAGCTAGAAAAAAACTGTTCAAATTATGCGTTCCCTCTACTACGTGAGGTCTTCCCTCGACGTGAAGTGGATTTTTCCAATAAAAGGCTTCAATAAAAATTTTATTTTTCAGGATTCATCCAATATAAAATTAACGCTTTGAATACGTTCTTTTCATCGCTAGGACAGCTTTAAGTCAAAGTAGAGCCCTCCTCCCGTGGCTGCGGTTAGAAGCCATAATGTAGCTGATTAGTCTGGTTGAAGGCACTATATTCCATTTTTTGGGATAGTCTGGTGGGGAAGTGAGTGACAATTCAGTCATACTACGAAAACTTTCAGCATGTTTTCAGTTAGCAACCAAGTAGCAATTTTGACCAAAAATAAATGCATTGGATATACCCTCAAGGACACTTGGACATCCATTGTATTTCTTCCTCGGGCATCCACTGGATGACTAAATGTCTCGTCCAAGGAAAATCGTTGGACATGTCCATTGGATGGACTATTGGATGTCCGTCTCTTTGGTTCCATTGCAGATTCCCTTTGAGAAAGCTTTTGGATTACCATTAAGGGGTGCAGCGATAGTAATCCTCAGGTAGGGTGAATTTCCATGCTCATGAATATTCGTGGTGTGGGAGAGAACCATTTTCTGCATATTGACAATCTCGCCCTCTCATGTTCCTTGGCAAGAACTTGGAGAGAAGTGTTTGAATGGAAAGTGAAGAATCATTGAGCCAAAACTCTCCACTTCCCTCATTATCTCTCAAACTAGACATTGCTTTCGCTCATTGCTATATGCGGCATGATTATGATGAAGAAGGGACAGAGTTACTTCACAAGGGGAACCACACTCTCACCATGCAATATGCAAGAATTGCTGACAGTCTCCTTCGGCTATGTTATGTCCCTCAACAAATGAATTAATTAGAACGAATTCTTTCCTTAGGCTTGTACGTGAGAAATTATCGTGTAGAGGATGAAAGCTTACGTAGAGCAATTCGTTAGCATTTTGGAAATTGGGAGACACATGCGGTGGGATGAGCACGACCTCGCTTATATTATTGTAACTTTATATTCATTGAATTCACTGCTAGATGTCAGATCAGATAGAAGGCCTCAATGGGGCAGGGATTCCATCCAAGGACATTCAATGGAAGACCATAGGAAATTGTCCTTGGAAGTTCCTTTGCTGGAGGTCCGATGGATGCCCAAAGAGGTGACACATCGTTTTGTTCGTATTGTCGAAATCTAAATGAAATCATGCACTGGTGAAATTATAATGGCACACTATCTATATATTGAGTGAAGTTATTGGGTTGCGTATTTTAATTTTCCACTTTCCATGCCACAGAAATTTTCACTAAATTTTGAAGCGGATTTCCTCAGGAAAATCACGGGGATCGTCAGTGTCTTAGGCTGAATGAATTGGGAAACATCTACAATGCCATTTTGAACAAGGGGTGCACCAAACTCGTCTGCGAGTTTTTGCAGGCATTATATGAAAGTTTCCGATTCATTTTAGTGCTCAGCGTTTCTGAATTTGAAACATTCGTACCACCTTGCGAACGACGGTAAATGATAAGCACATCATGCATCGAGAAATCAGATTGAGTATTCATTTCCATGTTGATACATTGAATGAGTTGCCATCATGAAAGGTAACGAAGAAAAAGAGGCCTGAAAATAACTTGCAAGCTTTCGCCGGGTCGTGTCGTCTTGATCAACACAAGTGCATTCTGCAAGATTTGTCCGACCATTCTTCATCCTACACACGGGCAAATACCCAAGAAAATGAGTTAGACCGTTATGAAACTTTCATTTAATGCAGGATTACCTTGTATGGGGAGCAAATTAATGATGCATTCAGTAGGTAATCAAAATACCTTGCAAGGCATCCCTGATATCCTCCCTGCCAATTTCAACGAGTGCCTCAAGGAAAATGGGGACGTATTGTTGTGGATTCTTGCGCAGGAGAAGGTCGAAGAACTCATCAAACTGAAGTATGGGGGTTGTTATCCCACGAATCTGTTGCTCCTCGATGGGAAGGAATACGCTCCTGTCACTCAAACTGCGAAGCAACTCTCTGAAGTCCAGGTTAAAATGATCCCGTAGCCTCCGCCGGTTCGCTCTGATCCTGTCCCATGTTAGCTGTGAAGAAGGAACAAGTCACATGATTACAATGCATAGTATCGCCATAAGAAAAACTCTTCCTGTACCCTTGTTTCTGCAATCGCGAAAGGAATAGGATATATTCCTATGTAAGGAGAGTCTTTTTCCAATGGGTTCATACAACTCATTTTTGAGAATTACGATATGGTTAAACGAAAAGGCAACATTTACTTTCAAATTGCCGAGTTGTACCGTCGCGCATAAAGAAGTTGCAGAAAAACGAAATCTTCTCTCCAAATATTTTACTGGACAGTTTAGGTTTAGCAATAAATGAGATTATTTTCAAGGAACTCAGGTAATACTGCAATGAATTACATAATGTTGTACACACTTGCTGATCGAAAGGAATTTTACAGCCGATTTCACACGAGATGTCGTATATCTCAGTGACCACGGCAAAAACGTATATTAGTTGGTACGGAGCGCACCCTCGTGACGGTTGACTTCAGCAGAACGAAGGCAAGAGCTGTATCCTACTGCTTTGCAGGTATGGAAATAGCTGCATCAATAGTTATATGGTGGGAAAAAGTGATTGACTTAAGTTCACAATATAGCTAATTACGTAAAATTCACATCGCGCCTATTTTAAAATTACTAAAGGAAATTCGATTAGCCAACATTTCAGTCATTTCCTTGCCTTTGCAGCATACTTGCGCCGATGGTTATTCTTGGGTTAATGCAACCTGTATCTCAACTGTGTAAGTAAAAATGCTCATTTTAATTGCGATAATGCAGTAGCAATTTAATTATCGCGAGAGGGTGAAAATAAGAGCTATGTACTGCTAATGCACGGTGCACCGTACAAAAGATGCATTTCGACTTTTGAGTGATTATGTGGTCTTGATTATTTCCTTATTAAAAGGATTTGCAAGTAAATGGTGGGTGAGGACCTTCTCAGACTTACGAAGGGAAACAAAATAGGGAAAATGAATGTGGTTAAAAGTTTATTTTCTTTATTTTTCAGAGAAAGTGACTAGTTTTGCGATATCTTTGTTGATCACCGGTATACACTGGGATGGAGAATTATTGAGGTTCATGGTGATAGGTTTTAAGTGAACTCTCATTAGTTGTTACATTTTTCCTTCACGCTTCTCGTATCGAGCTACATAACATCCTGAAATATTACAAGAATTCAAAACATGGAATGGTTACAACTTACTTCAGCACCACATTCAGAAGCGAATGAGAGATCAGCTTACAGAAGAACCACCGGGCTGGCCTCTTGTTGCCTGAGATACCGTCGACGAGCCTCCCTGAGTTGCCGTCGACGAACCTCCCTGCCATTCTGCCCGAAGACAAGGAGACATGCTATATCGCAAACATGTTGAGTGGTGTATTCAGCCATCTCAATGTAAACAAAATGCGAATTGGAAATTATGTAAATAACAATTGCAATCATGTTCCTCCTATTAAACTCCAGTTATCAATGGCTTCGGATGAATATATTCTAAAGAATTTATATCTTGCCTGATAAGTCCGGTATCACTTCTGAAAGTGTTCTCACTGAAGATGCTAGCCCAGACGGATAAAATTAATTGCTAGAAACCAAAAGATTTTGCCTTACGGGAACACGATCCACTCTCTTCATCCCTCTGAGTTCCATTACGTATGTCTCTCCAGAGAGCTTCCTATTTTAGGTTCCGTTGTATTTTTCTGGTTTTCATGCCTTGCCTTTACTTCATTTCTTGGGTTATTGAAATAAATTCACCTCCAATTATATTAGCTAAACTTCAAAAAGGAGAAGTGAAAGAAGAAAAATGCCATGATCATTTTGTTACTTGAGATCGAATATGAGCACGTTCAAAACATTACTCGTGGCGTAACCTTGGCCAAGAACCGAGTACAGAGAGAAATTACAACATAAATGCTAAATATATGGTTGAGTGGAAGAGAAAATGCACACAGGAAGAAATATTCCCGGAGGAAGTCGGAAATGACCCAATATTGAAGTTGATGATGGCTGAATATGAGGCTGGCCTACAAAAGGCGCATACATATCAACGTAGGGCTCACATCTCACATTTGATACTGAAATATAAAGGTATGCCAAAAAAAAGGATCTATGACTTTTAACCTCCGAAGTGAATGATCCTTTTTTTTGGAAAATGGGTCTGCTAATCTTCATGCAACCACAGAGGGAAGTAGAGGAGATATTCTCTACTATGAGAGCGATCTCAACAAGATTTACTTCGATGAATCGAATAAATCTCTCCCTCAAAGAGAGGTCCTCAGCTTTCAACATCAGGTATTCCATACAAATTCTGGTTTTCCTGGCCACTTTCACTAGGACGGAAGTTATTTGAATTTACTTATAATCTATTAACCTATAAGTTATTATAATTCACTAAAGTTCTATTAAAGTGTAATATAGACGCGCTTTCAAGATTTCAGGCACTCACGAATTAAATATGAGCCATGAAGAAACTCAATAAAGCGAAAAACACTTACGGGCGCGAACTTCTCTTGCGTAAGCTTCATTTTTCTGACCCAGGGACGTTAGTAATGTCTCTGCCAAGTTTCGGTGCTTCTCCTTAAGGCACTCCAGAAATGCTAAAAAGGCGCCATCCCCTGCAGTGGGGATCTTTCTGAGAAGGAACAACGCCTGCTTCTTTCTCTTTTCCCTGGTCTCATCCATCTGTTCATGGTATTCATCTAACTGGATTACTTTTTTTATCAGCAGGCATCGGAGAATCTCCTCAAGATCGGTATACTGTTGATATGTATTGAGGTGCTCTGCCATGACGGCAGATACTGCAGCACCAGGAGTCGCCATGGCGTCTCAATGTGGCTGCTGAAACCGTCTTGCTCTCCTGCACATGAAAAGAAGCTCACATCAGGATGATATGATTCCCTGATAATGAAATGAGAAGACATTCCGAGTCGAGAGTCTTGCAAAGATATTCTGCGTGGCATATCCCCTCATTTCAGCATTGTATTTTCAGGACTGTGGCTCTGTGTATCAAATCGCCGATGCCATTTATTTTTCAGTTGTCAGAAAGTTTATAATCTCACATTACGTGGCTTTCGATGTGTGTGAAAATTGGCTAAAAATTGCAATCCATTGCCTAATGCACCTACACTCGCAAAGAAGCTATAACAACTTATATACTACAACGATATGTGTGTGGGGGGGGGGGGATTGCTCCCATTGGGCTTCTAAACAAAATGTTCTTCTGTAATACAAGATTATAAGATTGAAAAAAGTGGAAATATAGGAAATAAAAACAATAATACATAGCACAATTGAATTGTTTTCATTTTTATGTACCAGGTGGAAGGACTTTTATCAATAGCTTCCCCTCAAAAATTCCCTCTTGTAATTGTTTCTTCATTTTGTACATTTTGTAACACAACTACAACGACCGATATGAGAAAGAAAATGTCAGGCAACAACTCCGGTGTAGAAAGAAGTGCTCCTCTCGGAAGAACTCAAGTACTATTCCTCATGAAGTCAGTTCCTCTATTTAAAAAAGTGTATATACTAGTACAAGATTCCCTGAGGTATTTTTGAATATTCTCTTATTCAAAAAATTGAATTCTCTGGACAGTCATGCTCTATATAAAATTTGTGATGTCAATATTCGCGGATTCCAGAAGGTTTCCTTGTTAAATCACTTTGCTTCCTGCATGATGAGCAATGGTTTACCCCATACAATGTGTTGCGTTTGCCTGTTTCGTTTTAAACCACTAAGATAGCCCTATCATGTAATGTGCGTCAAATGTGCGTCACAAATTGGAGCTATTTCACCAATCAGGCATTATCACAAGACATTTTTTCTTCATGCAAGATCCCCTACAGGAAAATGTAAACAATTTGAAGCTTTTCTGCTGGTGGGGTGGCTAGGGTACTGTTGAAAATTCCCCCTTGGAAATTTTCCCTTCACAGGTAATATTCCAAGGGGTAATATTCACAGGTAATATTCATCTTTTGTTTCACAGCTGCAATGACCAACATGAGGGAAAAAACCTTGAAGCAAAACTCCGCAGCCATTAGGTCCTTCCGTGGAGTGTCCCCAAGAAAAAACATTCTTTCTCAAATCAGCTCCCCAAGAACAAATTATGCATCAAATTTATGGCTATTATCACATCTGGGGCATACGTAATAAACGTCAGTCACTCACTCCCTCACTAACTGATGATTTTCTATATTCGATATTCCTGTCCCAGGAAACTTCATAAATGGGAATAACTCTCATTCACAGAAAGCAGCTTATGTTTCGCAAAACAGCAAATTTCAGAGTCTCGGTCTCTTGATTAGCAGAAACCAAAAAAGAGACAGAAAATGAATTCCGCTCCAAAGTGGTGTTCCACTGCACAAATGAAGCGACGACACCATTGCTCAATTTCATGAGGGATCCCACGTTTCACCATTGTTTTCAGGAATTTGTGAAAGCAATAACGTGAGAACTACTTTTCAAGACTTTCTCCTTTCCTTATACCTCCATTCCTTAGGCATCATGCCAGTTTCCATTTTCTGCAGGAATCACAGAATATCACTGCAGTAATAATAAATTGTGAGTAATCAGAAGAGACGTCGGGATTTTATAGACCTTGGCCTAACCCTAATACCAACTTCATGTCAGGCCGAGGCTTACCATGGTAACACCATAAGAATTCCTCGATGGTGAGTTCACCTCATGATCATCTAGGCATTTCCGTGCATGATGCAACGTTAGGCCTATGCTAGGCTATCTCGAGCCTCCAGAATGAATTAGAAAATTATGTCTACGGACAGAACTTCCACCGAATTCATGTCAGACGCCATCATTTGCACGAATGTTCATGCACAGTGCTATTTGCACAGAATAATATTATTAACATGCATGACATTGACCGGACGTCGCCAACCACAATTTAAATCTATTATAACCCTTAGCAACAGAACTTTCAGAAGCAGCACGGTGGCCTACCAACGTCGATTTTTATTGAACGTTGACAGGTCTAAGGTGAATAGCTTAGCCCACACACGCTCGCTTGATTCAACAACAGAAGACACAGGCACCGGCACGAGGTAGAGTGGAAGCAGAAGCGGCCATTTATCCGACGGAACTCCAGCGCGATATCCGGCATCCGTGGTGGACGGGAACGGCGCCGGCGCGAAAAGAGACCGTTAATTTCACATTCCTTGAGGAAATCGTTGCAACCGAAAACAACGGAAGTCCCACTAGCCTGACACCTCGCCAAATGAGATCATATCTGTAAGATAGCCCGGCTATTTAATCTGTTAACTCTCATGGAATGGTTTCTGAGGATGGGGAAAGACAGCGAAAGTTGGAGGAGAAGGAGGGCACCGTGACTCATGCTCTGAAGGCCATCCTCTTTTCTTCCCAACCAGGGAGAAATATTGCTTAAAGAGTGAATTTGTGTACAGAAGGTGAGATGAACGTCCATGTTCTTTCTCCCCGATTCTCTGAGAGGAATACGAGGGGGTGGAATTTTCCAACGGGAAGGGATTGAAGAAAGAGAAGGAAGCTAATGCTTAGGCCTACTTGCTGGAATGAACCCCTTTGCTTAGCTAGCTGGTAGACCGAGGCATGCGTGAGCAAAAGAGAGACGGGAGGAACCTGTTTCTTCTCTACACAAGACACAGAGGCATGGCAGGCACATAGGAGCAGATGAGGGAGACGTGATTCCGCTCGGGCAATATAAATAACGTGAATGGGGATGGGGGAAAGGCAGGCTCTCATGAATCAAGGCCAGCAAGGAGACATCTGTTGAGTTCTACTGGATACATTATTCGAGCAGAGAGAGGAAAGATGTGCCCAGCTGAATACGTCATCCTTCGAATGTGCACGTGGAAAGGCATCGTCCTTGAGCGCTCATTTTTTCGAATGCTTGAAACATTTACTGTACGAAATCAAANATGAGGGAGACGTGATTCCGCTCGGGCAATATAAATAACGTGAATGGGGATGGGGGAAAGGCAGGCTCTCATGAATCAAGGCCAGCAAGGAGACATCTGTTGAGTTCTACTGGATACATTATTCGAGCAGAGAGAGGAAAGATGTGCCCAGCTGAATACGTCATCCTTCGAATGTGCACGTGGAAAGGCATCGTCCTTGAGCGCTCATTTTTTCGAATGCTTGAAACATTTACTGTACGAAATCAAAGAAAATTTTAATTGAATTAAAAGTTGCTTCATTTTAAAGTCAATTAAATGCTCTCACCAATGATTCATTCCATATTCCTCTACCCATACCAGCCCTGAAACATAAACTGTAAAATTCGGAGAGGCTTTTTTTTGCCCACCCTATACACACGGATTTTTCCGTGTTTTCTTTGCTATTACGGTGAGCAAAGGAAAGAAAATGTAAGAATTAAATACGAGGAAGAAAGCGGGAGTGTGGATGGGACTGACAGCTCGATAGGTGAGAAAGAAATCCAGTCACGTGTCACCCGCTTCGCTGAAAAGTGTCAAATTTGCATTTTCCCATCGTCATTCCCTTAGCATGTTCATTTCTCCCCTCCGCCTTGGCTGTCATGTGTTCATGTGTTCGGATGTGCCACGCAAAATGCGGCTTCAGTGAACGAACTTGAAAGTGCCACACTGTGTTTACCTAATTGCCTACTCACTAACGTCCGCTTGTGTTTAGCAGCATCCGTGGCTCCTCGTCGAAGGCATCGTGTGTCCGGGCTTCTCCTCTTCCCATTAGCGATCATATCATGGACCGCCATAGCTTCGCAATCGAGCAATTAAAACTCCTTGAGTGTCTCTCGTCCGTTTGTCTCTCGACCACCGCATCATTTTGTGCAACGCAGTCTAAAATCTATTAACCTTCGAGGGACAATTTTGGCTCTAAGAGAATGCGAAACTCCGCCGAGCGGATTACATTTGAAGCAAAAATGAACGAAATCACAATTCATTTTCAAATTTGTTGTTAATTATACAGAATGTGGCAAATTGAGCATTATTTTGGTCGCTATTACGTATATTTTTCAACGAATGAAGTAATTTATTTATATTCTTCTTTGGGCAACCTGTATCATAATATTATTTCCTATGAGGCATATTTAGTTTTTTATCATATATTTTTCTTAATAATAGAAACATTGTGCTCGCTAGAAATTGCGATCTTCAAGAAATAAACGCATGCAATAATTAGGCATGAGACAGTTTACTATTTAAAAAACGCCTGTACCTGAAAAAAATGAGAGACAAAAAAATGGAAGACATCGGAACGAGCAGATGGGTTTTGCGCCTGCCGTGACAGATGATTAGGTAAATTGTATCAATGCCTCAAGATTACGCCACGAGCTATCGATGACCGGCGGTTAGAAAAGAGGAGAGAAGGAAATTTAATCGTTTCTGCATCGTCCATCGTCGGTTAGTAGGCGTGTACTTGATGGTGAGCGGCATCCATCATGTATGCATGCCGAGCTGTCGCAAATATGAAGCTGTCTCAGGCTCACGGGATACATTCGCATCCACATCTTTTTCTTTTCATCTAAAGTCGGGAGGAACCGTTTCTGCTGCTCAAAGTGAATCACTTACGAGATATGACTTCAAGTGTGCCAAAATGCGAATGATTGATGCTTCACCAACAAATAATTCGTAGACATTTTTCAAAGAAAAGGGCCGATTCAGAACAGAAAACAGCCGATACATAGTGGCATTTTAAAATTAGCCTTCCGAGAATAAAAAATTACTTCCAATCCTATGCAGGCATTCTTTTTTTTCTTTGTGGTAAATGTAGGTCTTCTTTTGTATGGGAATAGCGACTTTGGAAATTAATGCTAGTCTAAACGTGGGTAAATGTGGGTCAGTATTGCAAATGAAACCTTGAAAGAATCCTCGTGAGTCAAGTAATGTCTGATTTAACTAATATCTAAATCCCATGCGGATAAAAAAAAATATATTTCAGAAATTTTAATATGTTCCATAACGTCTATAATTTGAACCTCGCCATTGTTCCTGTGGGAATCAAAACACCTGCATAGAATTTACTTAATTTTTTTTAAAACCAGTTTTCGAAGCCATTTTAAGGTTCATGGTCATGATGACGAACGTTATAGATATCGAATTTCTTTGCTAAGTTGAACTGAAAACTGTCGGCTTTCTCGATCTTTGACATCCTTCGCTGCGTGTGAACCATACTAGAGGGTTGAAATTTTCAGTTGCAGAAAGTGCAGTTGGGGGAAGTTTCATAGGTGCTAGCAGGCGAAAGGCGTTTTCGTCTGCACACTTGAAAGACTTATATATAGTTTATAAGTCGTACCACCACAAATATGGCTATGGTTTATGCTCCACTATTTCACAATTCAAAGAAAATTGGCTTGTGAATGAAATACTTCTGGGTCAGACGACCACAAATGCCGATATATGTATCAAAAGATTACATATTCATAGGTTTTAATTTCTGCAATGGGAAAGCATTGTCTGCCCACCTCCCCCCCCCCCCCACTAGATTCTAATTTCCTTTGTAGTCCTGGAAGTTTCCGTGACTGCTTTATTTAAACCTTAAAAGGGATAACCCAATCCATGAGATATTGCGTTGAATAAATTTGGATCTAAATGTGTACTATTTTTTATTGTGCGGGAAGTATTTAAACTTTTAGCAAAATATTGACGCTTTTTACAACTTTTGGGGAAGTGTTGTTCGTATCAAACAATGAATTGAGTAGCTGAGCATATTTTAAAGCTTCCTTATCAGCCTTTACGCGTGGCCCAGAGCGAATGGTCAAACTTCAGGGTGTTCCATAAGTCACTATACCATTTCAAACATCTATATTTTCCATATTGCCACGACCAGGTCCCATCTGTTGGCATTGAAGGAAAGAACATTCTTTTATAATTTTTTTGACAATAATGTCTTAGAATCTGACTCAATCAAAAATTGCTTCCAAAGCATATCAGAAAGTTGTACGTCTGTAGGGCAACTTTGGCACGTCTTGTTGAATCCGTTTCTACAAAAAAATTCCTAAAGTTCATGTTTTTCTCTCTTAATTTAAAATAGACCTGAGAAAAATGAAAATATATCTTATTTAATTTGCTTTCTCTGTCATATGAAAAGGCTCAACAATTGATGCTTGAGCAACGAAGGATTGTTGCTACCTGAAGGGAGTTTCTTGAGAGTCCCACCACGGTCCAAAGGGAGTTTCGGCAATATTTTGGTGGTGAGCGTAATGATAAATCTATAGATATAGGCAGAAGGCATTTTGAGTCACTTTCCAACTGCAGAAATACCTCCATTTTTGCCAAAACAACTCCAAATGACTTGCTATGGTTCAGTTAATGTTACTTCTTTTTCGTTACAACTGTTTAGTAATGTGCATTTTTGAAATGGCATAGTGACTTATGGGACACCCTGTATTTTAACATGAATGAAATGAATAGTGTATTTGTTCTCTCCAACAGAAAAGCGGGGAATACTATGAAAGTTTTCAAGACTCACTCTAAAGTGACTTTGTTGCTGACAGCGTTATTGCTGGTGCTGTTCTTGACTTTGATCCGCTGTCTATTCGAAGGCATCGTGCAGGTGTTCCAGCAGGATCAGCCAAAGCCACAACCGATAGATTCACAGCCGCAGCCGCCTGTAGAGAAGTTCTCGTTCGCGGTGGTGGATGCTGCTGGCAAGGAGGCCATCGAGCAGCGCCTATCCAGCATGAAGGACGATGACTGGGAGGAGGAGGCGATTCGACTCATCGAGAAAAACAAGGTAGATGGTAAATACATCATCATCACAGTGGCCAACAACGGCTATCGAGAGCTCACCCTCAACTGGATCGCCAGCTTAAAGCGCAACAACTATCAAAAGTTCCTCGTCTTCTGCTTGGACACCATGCTATACGAGGCGATCGCCGAGAGGTCGCTTAGTGCAAACGCCGTCGTCGTGCCTCAAAAGTGGTTGCACGGGCCCATCTCCACCCATGTACTCAGGGGCATCGAGGTTTACAACGTCCTCACCCAAACCAAAGTGATCGTCGCCGACAAACTGCTCTCCTGGGGTCACACGGTGCTGTTCTCGGACATCGACATCGTCTGGCTGAATCCCAACATCCCCGCCCACATCGAATACGTGTCCAAGAATGCGGACATGGCGTACATGATCGACTTTGTGGACGATATCAATACCGGATTCTACATGGCCAAACCCAGTTCGGTCGTGAAAGNTCGAGAAAAACAAGGTAGATGGTAAATACATCATCATCACAGTGGCCAACAACGGCTATCGAGAGCTCACCCTCAACTGGATCGCCAGCTTAAAGCGCAACAACTATCAAAAGTTCCTCGTCTTCTGCTTGGACACCATGCTATACGAGGCGATCGCCGAGAGGTCGCTTAGTGCAAACGCCGTCGTCGTGCCTCAAAAGTGGTTGCACGGGCCCATCTCCACCCATGTACTCAGGGGCATCGAGGTTTACAACGTCCTCACCCAAACCAAAGTGATCGTCGCCGACAAACTGCTCTCCTGGGGTCACACGGTGCTGTTCTCGGACATCGACATCGTCTGGCTGAATCCCAACATCCCCGCCCACATCGAATACGTGTCCAAGAATGCGGACATGGCGTACATGATCGACTTTGTGGACGATATCAATACCGGATTCTACATGGCCAAACCCAGTTCGGTCGTGAAAGCACTTTTCCATTCGGTAATAGAAGTCCTGAAAGAGGAAGGAGAAAATGTTCAGGATCAGGACACTTTTACTCGCATAATCAATGACGTGGCGAAAATCAAGTACTCCAAGTACCTGTTCCCCCTGGACAAGCTCATGTATCCGAACGGCGAGGTCTACTTCAATCTAGAATTAAATAAGAAGATGGGGATTCGACCCATGATAGTCCACGTCAATTACATTGTGGGAGTCAAGAAGAAGAAGAAAATGCTGCAATCGAAAGGCATGTGGTACATATAGCTTAGTGCAGAGAAATATAATATTTGGTAATACTAATTATCATCATCGTTTTATTTTCCATGAGGGAAATGTCAGCCTTGGAAGCAGAAATAATATAATAATACATTAGAATTAAAGAAAGAGGGGCGGGGGTAGGTGGGAAACGAAGAACTGAGATTCAGCTATCGATAGCGTCGAGAGATTTTCCTGAGGGAGTCAAGAGCTGAGCAATTGATATCTCCATCTGCCATCGCCTGTGATCCTCTAGGAGGATGCGTTGCACAGCAGGTATTGTGCTCTTGCTTCACCGCTCCGTTCTGGCCTTTGGTACCCCGCAGTAAGTTGTCGATTTTTCGATGCATGTCAGTTGTTTTTGGCCTCTTGGTCTCGGCATCTCCCATCTCACGAGTAAGACTGGCATACTCTGCTCGAGGGAAAAAGAAGCCGTTGCATGCATACAGGTGCTTTGAAAGCAACTGCTCACTCCAAGGGTTTCAGGAAGTAGAAGACATTCTTGAATGATGGCAGGTGGGCGAAGGACACGCTGGTCCCATTCCAGGTCTTTTTTGTTGCATTATCCCCAGATATCTGGTCACTACGTTGTTACCTTGCAATCGATTTCGATCGGGCGAGTCACGTCGTCTCGATTGGGTCGTGATCCCCGGGAAATC
The DNA here is from genome assembly GCA_905338385.1 of Darwinula stevensoni. Lineage (NCBI taxonomy): Eukaryota > Metazoa > Arthropoda > Ostracoda > Podocopida > Darwinulidae > Darwinula > Darwinula stevensoni. Next base: position 19,559 of record CAJPEV010003780.1, read on the forward strand.
GACGACAAGCTCTTGCGTCTTCGAAAGGGTGGATGTCGAGACTTCCTTCCTTGGCGAAGGAATAGACGGCTTCATTGTACTTTGCTAGATGGTCCTCGTTGGAAATTGCGGCAGCAACTGCCGTGTGGTCGGAATATTTTTGAAGCAGCTTCCTCTGGGATGGTTTCCGTTCCTAGCGATCCTGGGGGATGGGAGTTGATATTCATTGATCAAAGCGGGACATCGAGTGGTTACGGGTGCTCAGTCGGAAGCTGTTATGTGGGTCGGGAGTCACCAATAGAAGCAGCTGTCTGCAGATGTAGGTGAGCTGGCATTCGCGTTGCAAGACGAACGAAAGGGGCAAGGTTGCGAGGTTGGCTTCTATAAGGTGAATTGGGAAAGGTGAATGGGGGGAGGTTGACAACTTGCATTGCAGGGGCAGGAGTCGAAGGTCAAGGTTTGCAAGTCAGGGAGACGATGGATTGGGACTTTCCCCGATGCATTCCACAATTGTATCAAAGGGATAGGTGTTTGTGCTTGAAGCACCCTATGGTCAACTTTGATTAAATATACTGGGATTTACTTAATGTCCCCTGGCCTTTTTAGTCCTGCTAGCTAAGGATGAGTTCAACAGCATATAGGAGATGGGGTGTGGTGCTGCTAATTCTATAGTTCTAGTGTAGATAAACGAGTAGAGTCCCTTCGCTCCTGATTGTGACTTTCACGCGCCCGAACTTTTTCCTAACGACACTACCGAAACGAGCTCATCCTGAGCGATTTTGTAGCTTTTCAGTAAATTCAGTAATAACCCCCCCCCCAACCACCCTTAAAGCTGAAGTCATCTTAACCATGAATTAAGTCATAGTTGAAAATGACCAATTTCATGGAGTAATTTTGCGAACAACATTGAAGACCCCACCAAGTTTTGGAAGCTGTCCATAGGAAATTTCCACGGCATTTTAAATCCTGGGGCACGAAAATCACTACAGTGACGGGGGCAACGCCTCCGATTTTTGCACCAACTCCGCTGGAAGAGTATGACCGAACCGCCCAGCTCGCTCGGGCGTAAAATCTGGAAAGCCTGGATCTCCAAACAGGACGCTAACACTTTTTCCCTTCTGTCTTTCCATCCAGACAATCTCCTTCCTGTTCAGGAAACCCCTTCTAAGCGAAACTGATGGGAGACGAGGCCGTGATTGAAGCCTCCCCAACGAAGCTCCGGGCCCTGACATTTTGCGAACGGCACTAAATATCTTCCCGAAAAGTCTAAGCAAAAACCCTCCACATCCAGAACACCTCCCTCCATCTTTGCTATATCCCCCCCAAGTGGTAATCGACCATCACTCTGATCCAGTGACCCGATTAAGTGACCACTCTTCCTTCCCCCGCTATCAGTCTCCTTAGCTCTCTTCAAAAATACTAAGATTCTTACCTCTCCCTCCATGAATGGAAAACTTACTTCTGAAACTTCCGTCCTAACCTATGCACCAATGATCAGCTCGTCCGACTCCCATCGCGACACACTGTAGACTATTCAAAGCAAAAAGCACTTGCTCTCTTTCTAGACGTTATTAAAGCTCTTGATAAAATTTGCATGCAGATATTATCTCTTTTCTCATTTTAAGTTTCCCTCGCGGCTTTTAAGAGAATCCATGCAGATCCATATCTGGCTGAGAGGGCTTCCGGGTGGGGGGAGAGGTTCCTTTTCTGATATTCCCTCCCAAAATGTTTCATATTCCACTGCTGGGGTTCCCGTTTTCATCACCCTTTTCGTCAACGACCTTTCCGCTTCAATTTCCCATAAACGTTGCGTACGCACCAGCCAATGCGCGGACACCGTCGCGTTCCGGCATCTCGGTGAGAGATGACGCTGCCCTCGAAGAGCGGGCCCAAAACTACTGTTTATGCCCTCTCTACGTACTGTCGAAATATGCGGATTTCCATGAACCCCACCAAATCGGGAGATCCCACCAAACAAACGCCCGGTATACTTAACCCGCCCTCGCGCACTACTCGTTTCCTCGGAGTACCCAACGATTGTAACCTTCGATCGAACGATCGTGTTTTATGATCGGTTCCAAGGCGACTAAGTAAAAATCAGTAAAATTGCCTTAAGACCTCTGTTGACATCAACAGATGTGAACCAGAGATCTTTTCGAATCTCTACACGATGCACCTTTTCCCTCAATGTGTGCATTAAACTGGGCCAACCGTCCACAGGCGGTCAATGCACCTTAAAGCGGATCGAACGAACGGCAAAAAATACATCTTTCGTCTACCATCATACTGTCCTCACGATTACAACTACAAAATATATAGAATTCTACATATTTTATAGTTTCGGTAGTGTCAGGAAAAAGTTCGGGCGCGTGAAAGTCACAATCAGGAGCGAAGGGACTCTACTCGTTTATCAAGGTCAGATTGGTTGGGTGGGGAGGGAGGAGAGAAAAGGTGGTTAGGGGGAAGAGTTTATTGATACCAGTGATTTCCGAATTAGAGTTTCAAGTGCATTCTCTTTATTCGGTCTATTACAGATGCTATATAGAACTGAACTTGTGAACTATTAGCAAATAACGGAAGGTTCAACCTATTCCGAGTGATGGATACTTTCTGGTCACCTGCTTCGGAATTAATTTCCATTAATTTGGAAGAGAGACTGTGGGTAGGGATTATTCGCAGGGATTGGAAGGTATGGTAAGGCAAGAGAGGATGGAGTTGGAGGGAAAGTCAGGTCACGGTCTCGGAAGAAACTTCCTGCAGTTGTTGCCAGATGAGCTGAATGACGATTTCATGGAGAGGAGACGTCTTATCGACGGGGATATGATGGGTTGGTCCGAAAGTACTTCCAGTTTGACAATGAGAAAACTTATTCAGCAAGAATGTAAGCACCATTGTCTTACTACGTGTCTCCGCCATCCGGCCAGGGAATGGAATACGCTGTGGTAGAACGATAGGGGCTGAGACTCGAATGAATTGTCGCAAGTAGTATTCGAGGTCTTTCTGGTCGTCCAAGTTTCTCTCCGAGGTTAGAATGTCGGCCGCGAGTAGGAGACAATAAGGAAGGAGGGTAAACTCAAGGAGAAACGAATGAATAGGGAAGTAGTTCGAGAGGAGGTACGTCTTGCCTTGGAAGGACTCACTCCGAACTCTGGAAGTACAACAGGACAAGGTATAGAACAAGGATGGATAAGGGAAGAGGACAGGGGTATCTCCAGTACAGTCGAGATGCTTAAGAACCACTACAAGGAGTAGCCTTGCCGAGTGGGAAAGCAGTGCTCCGTAACTGGAGGAGAAGCTAGTGACTGGGTCATGTCACCTGCTGGAACTGACGCAATGTGCTTATAGCTCACGAAGTCACTCCACCTTTCTGGTTTCGTCCTTCCAAATGCTCTTCATTTTTTTTTCTTTTTTTTTTCTGACATACTCTATTCTTGACCGATTCCATCATGGCTACAAGTTCTACTTATCCTATCTGGCACAGATTTTGAAGATGCCAAATGCTACATCTCCCACAAGCTTAGTTTGTTCAATTTACAATGTTCCATGAATTAAACGGTGGTACTACCGCGCCATCTCTAGACGGTCTTAGATACTACAATGAACTGCTCTCGTTATTACGGAAGTCGCAAATTAAAGTTTCTAATACCGCCTCGAGGTGGCACTGAGATGTCAGTGTCACCGCTGTCATCAGGCACAACATACTGTGCAGTGAAACCTTTGGATACGGCCAACTTCACATTACGACTACATCTTATTAGCGGACAGAATTGCTCAGTTCCACTCGTTAGCTCCCTATATTCAATGTTAAAATAACCTGTTTTCCGGCCACTCGTCTAATGCCGGCAGCGGTCGAGGATTTCCAGTTTTTACGCTGGCCTTTTTTTAATCTGGCCAGAACACAATAAGGAAAGAATCGATTTCTTCCGCTTTTTATTTCCTTGCCTTGCAGTCCGAAATGAGAGAAGGTTCCCTTCTCCCCCATCTCCTTCCTTTTTTCCCTCCCGCCTTCCAAATCCCCGCGTTGGCCAGTCATTGTCGAGGTCACATATCCGCATTTTCGAACGTGAGAAAGCTGTGAGATAGCTGTGTTTGACCAGCCATTAATTCCCCCGTGTTTCTTGCTCCCCAAAGTGCTCCCTAATAAATGATATCCATGCACCGATTTCCCAGCGGGTCTAGGGATTTACGCGGTACCCGAGGTCAGTAAGTACCTATTTGGTACTTGGAATCGGCAACGTTGAGACACAGACGTACCAGTCGCCGACGGACCGCGTGGTAAATATATTCCTTCCCCGACCGTTTGTCTTCCGCGAATGAATCGCGAGGAAGAATGTGGCTTCAGTAACCTAGACTTCGGCCTTGGCGCATCATCTTTATTCCTATATTTAATTTCACATTTCTAAGCCTTAGAATAATGGCTCTTCCACTCCCCGCATAGAGAAACGACTGTGTTCCTACTTTCCCCGCGACCGAAATTGGTAAAATCGAGAAAACTGAATTTGTTTGGTGAAGGTCCAGTTCGACCGATGCCAAGGGACGGGACGCGTCATTTAAATTATTTTAAAAATCAGTTGTACAAAGGCAGGTATCAAAGTACTAGACCGATTGAAGCCACCGCAATCTCTGGGAACTGAGCGGTCGCGACCCCATATGGCGAAACAGGCTCATGCCCCGTGAGTAGGCCTCACGTCCCACAACATGTAAATCGAATGAAGCAATTAAGAAGGATGATGGCGGGACTACCGGCTCGGAAAAATTTCTGGTTGAGGAAAGACAGTGGAAATCGGCCGAGATCGAAACGGTGCGGCGCGCAGTCCCACAGTCAAGAGTACACTCGTGTGTTTGTGTGTTTATGGCCGGTGTAAAGCCATCCCGTTCTTTCTCTTCCGAGGTCTAAATGGATTTTCCTTCCCTCTTGTGTATGCATGCATGTGAATGGCGTCGGTTCCCCTTCTGTACGGCAGCTCGCCGGGGCACTAATCAACCGTGAAGGTCAGAGAGCAATGGGTGAAGCCTTTCCGGGTTCCTTCCCCTTCGCTTCTACTCCGAACGAGACGAGGGGGATTACGAGTGCAGTTGAGATGTTGCTAATGGTGGAATCGCCCTGCATTATAGCGGATCGATGCACAAGGGACATTTACCGAATGTCCCCCGAGAAATGACTGGGGATTGTGGAATTCCGGGCGCGTATCACGTTATCAGTAGAATACTTTTCGAGGACCATTCAGATCCTAATGAACTTATTTTCTTGTTTCGTTCATCGAAGGCAGGGTCTGGGGATGAAAAGAGCAACAAAAGTCCCTCATCCCATGTCGCTTTCCGACATCCATGAAGCCGCCTATGGCACATCCAGAGATGAGAAAAAGGAGGGAAAAAAACCCGATGCCTGTCGTCTGAGGAGGGGAAGAATAAAAAAACCGGTTAGATGTCTTCTCGCCGGTGAAAGACGCAGGCAGAGCCTTTCCCTCCCTTCCTCCCTCTCTTTCTTTCCCCCTTCCTCCCTCTCTTTCCTCCTTGCGTCCAATGCCCCGGGCCTTGTCCCTGGTAGGTGCAGTCGGCCCAATCAGTCCGGCGGCACTCAAACTGTTAAATCTCGATTCTCCCATTCACCTTCTTCATTTGCAGTGGGTCCTAATCCATGATGAAATTATCGAAGACATCATCGATCCGTTTTGGCTCCTGTTAATCAGAAGGAGAGTAGGTGAATAGTTAATCGATTTTCAAGGTGTCATTCGATTTTCAAGGTATTTCACGTCTATGAAGGGTAATATAAAAAAAAACGGAACGAGACTATTACGCTCAAATATTGAATGAGTTTCAGGCCTTGTGGCAGGCCTGAAAGACTGAGCAGGCAAGAGCAAGAGGAATGAAAAAGTACGCACTGTCTAATTTATCCAAACCGGACGTTAGGCATATAGCGTGCGCGATCCTGGCCGCTAGCTATGTCGAGAGACTGATGCATACCCACACACGGTGTCAGTATGCGAGAGAGTTTTACAGGCCAAACGCTTCAAGATACGAAATTGGGGATTTCGACATGACTCTACCTTATCATTCGAGGATGTGCCTTTGAGAGATGAAATTTGCAAATCGGCATCACGAAAGGAAGGGGAGGCTACTTTCACGGAGAAATCCAAGATTCGCTCTCGTCTCGCCATCTGTCGGATATAGAAGGAGACGAGAGTTGCGCTGGTACTCGATAGGAAGCGCTGGCATCTCTCACGGCCGTGCCTCCCACCTGCAGCCGAGAGGCATCGCTCACGGCAGCGCCTCCCACCTGCAGACGGGAATCCAAGGATTTTAAACGTCCATGAGGAAATACGGGGGCGATTCGTCAGTTCGTCGCCGCTCAGCTTTCGCACGGGCACTGCAAAGACGTGCATCGCCTCGTTAAGGTCCATCTCTGGAATTGCACAATTTCATATTTGCGAGCGGCGCAAGGGAGCCGACGAGCGCGAGAGTTCTTCAAAGGTTCCATTGTGTTTCTGTATCGCAGTCGCATTAGCAGATGGAAAGAAAAATTAAGGTATATATGGGACCTCGCATTAAAAAAAGGTATATTTGCGAATCGTGACTGCGCCGTTCGCTGCATCTTCCCTCTCATCCTCCATTCGTATGAGCACGATGATCGCCCTCGATGTTTCTGCGGTCGACCTCATTTTGGTGGTTCCTTTCCCAAGGGGAGACACTCACGCTAGGGTTGCGTTTCCACGTAGTAGGCTTCTTCCTAAATACAACCCCACGTCAAAATTTTTTTTCCGCTCAATGGGCACCATGCTCCATCGGCGTGACTGGGGCGTCACCTGGAATCATACGTGAAACGAGCTTTGATGAGTGACATCGGCGTGCTGCATTAGGATATTATTAAATTCTTTTTCTTCGCCTCTGTCGACACCACGCTCCATTGACGTGATCAGGTGCCAAGGGTAATCTCGGGTCAAATACGACCTCTAGGCTATTTACATACGACAGACTTGGTTTTCTCTTAAGATCACGATGGATATTTCTATAACGAGGAAGCGCTTCGTTTCCTCCGGTTTGCTGCAGGTTCGTTGAGAAACCTGCAAACATATTCCGTGACCCAATAAGTAAGCTATAGTACCGATATCGTACATATAGTACCGACAGTTTATTTGAAATAAAAATTATCATATTAGCGTCAGTTTCTTGTGAAATTTACGCTCGTGAGATCGCGTTTATTTTTTCTGCACCGTGCAGCTCTGATGAAGCCAGGAAACATTTCCTCGGGATCTTTCGACTTTCCTCATCCGAGTGGGCTCAAGGGATGCAACCATTGCATCCCTGCTTCTTTGCAGCTTCTTCTTTGAAGCAGCTTGCCAAGTCCATCTTGATTATGGCATGTGTAGCGCTTCCTCTCAAAAGAGGTAAGTGCAGGCGAAGCACATAATTTTAAGGCGATGCCACTATGATGAAATATTATCACCCTTTTGGGAAAGTACAGGTGGTCATCATAATCCACCAGAATAATTCTTTCCCAACGACGACATTGTACACAATACAGAGTGTTCAGAAAGTCCTGACTCTAGCATTCACCATCTGCCCAAAGCCGTCAGTAAGAGTTTCTTTTGGAAACGAGGCGGACCGGGAAATTGAGAAATTCAATACACTGCTCCCGTCTCATTGCGCGACGCTCTGACTTACACGCCCTCTACTTTGACTAATTTCACAACCGTCAATGGGGAATGACTAATTTCGCAACCGTCAATGGGGAAACTGTGACTGACCTTGTAAACGGCGAGTCTCGGCACTATTCCACAGTTACCAAGAATGTGACTATGATGTATCTTCATTTTTTCGATGCTAGAGACTGGGTGATGGATTGAGCGAACATTTTGGGAGGACGATAATGGCAGTCTTTTTCAAGTGCTTCACTCTCTTATTAAATGAGGAAAGGCAAGTCGGGGCAACTGATTGTACTCGTACATCAACGTCCTTCATCTTCGACTTCACATCGATCAAGACTTCCACGCACTCCCAGGTGAGAATGATCCACTCGTTCATATTTAAGGGAACATTAGCCTTGTGAATGCAAGGGAACTCACCTATTTCTACATTTTACAAGCAGCAAAATCTCTGATAGCTTATACTGCCATAGCTAATAAACTCCTACATATAAAAAAAGTCCAGTACCAACTTGGGCCACATGGCCATAGCTCATAACCTTCTGTAGCTTACAGTTTTTCCCAATTGCTAACGTCCGTTTCTCAAAACTACACTTCCGTTTTCAAAACAATTTGAACAAATCCCTGAACTCTGCAATCTTTTCACA
>CAJPEV010003781.1:7259-27821 GCA_905338385.1 Darwinula stevensoni
TTGAGCTAGTGATACATTGAAGAACAAATGAAGAGGTAATGGAAGTTTTTGGGGGGAAAAGAGGACTAGTGAACATGATTGCGAGAAGAAAGAAGAACTGGATTGGACAACATTCTACGCGGAGAAGGATTGTTGAAGGAAGTGATAGAACGAAGAATGGAAGGGAAAAGACCTGAATGAAGGAAAATAATTGGCATGCTGGAGGAACTGAAGGAAGGTTCGTTTGTGAAAATGAAGAGAAAGACGGAGAACAGATTGGAATGGAGATGATGGATGCCTAGGACCTGCCAATAGGCAGAATACTTAAGAAGAAGATTGAGCTAGTGCGGAAAGATGAAACTTGGTACATAATTACCTACCGGGATGCTGCGTGCAGAAAAATTCAGACTTTGGAATGAAATGCCCTGGGAGCATGAATTTCAAAGGGAGATATTTTCACATAATTTTGTTGCATTAGTTAAACCGATGGACATGGAAAACTGAAATTTTGCATTAATGTGACTACCAAGATAAGGAGTTAAAGAAAAATGTTAAGTCTTGATACATCGCCGGGGGAAAATTTATCGAGGGGCGATGTTTAAAAAAAATTGGACATAAATGGAAAGGTGAAACTTGGCACACGTATAAGTGAGGTGATATTATTGAGTTAAGGGAGTATTCACCTTTCTTGGTGCATCCCCTCCGGGCATTGCTTTTGGGTGGATCGGCTTTTCCAAACATGATTTTTCACCAGCGAAAAGGGCAAACATATAAAATAGAAACTTTGTTGACATGTAGTTCACTGAGGTTTGATTTCGGTAAAAATGGTACTTTTCGGTTAAAATGCCCGAGGGCACGTCTTTTGCAAATTTTCCAGAATTTTCTGATCCAGGAAAACGGAGGGTGCTAGAAAGTTTAAACTTAGCAAAGAAGTACCTGATGAATAGCTGAGTAAAGAAATATATCTACTTTCATCTAATGTATAGAGACAATCGTGATTGACTGACTGCAATAAGTAGCTATTCACATGCTGAGTTCAAGAAAAATTCCACTTTGGTGATACACGCCATAGGGGCACACCTTTTCGGGGAACATATTTTCAAATAGTTCTCTTTGCTTCAATCAAACGGAGACACATGGAAAGCTATAACATGACAAGAACGTGACTGGTGAAGCACTGAGCTCAAATGTCAAATGTCAAATTTCTAAAATATTTTTGGGGGGCATATTTCTTGGGGACATTATGTCTTCGAAGAATTTTTACTATCCGGGTAGAAATAGAAAAGTAGCAACTGTCGTACGCATAACGGACGTGATGTTGATGTAAGGAAAATTTCAACTTTTGCTGAACGTCTCCCCAGAGCACAGCTTTTGGGTGGGTTGCTTTTCCAAATATATTTTTTTTGCTACCAGCAAAAAGGGGAGTTCCCTGAGTCTATATTTCAGAAGAAAAAAAAATTCGTTAAAACCCATCAGGACACTATTTTTAGGTCCCATTTTCGTGAAATATTTGTTGATCCAATGAAACAGAAACAGAAAAGTTAAAATTCCGTTAGAAGTACCTGTTTGATGGTTGAGTACAGGAAAAATCATACTTTGGAAATATGCACCCTTAGCGTAGATTATAGAAGGGAAGTATTTCAATATATATTCTCCACCCTTATAAAAAGGGACACATGAAAGGATTTCAGGTTAGGCACACTAGAAATAATAAGTAAGAAATTATTAAGTAATAATTTTGATAAAAATGAAGACTTTTGTCTCCATATGTCATGTATTTCAATGGGACGTACTTTAAATACGTGTTTGCCAATTCGCAAAGAATAAATGAATTAATCACTATCCAAGGTAATGGAGCGCCGAAGGCGCGACCACAGGTCTGGGGGGGGATATTTGGGGGGGGGGATATTTTTTTGGGGACGTTTCGTTTTCAAAGAGTTTTTAATATCCTTGCGAATCGGGCAGAAATAGAAAAGTAGCAGCTGGCGCACGCATAACAGACATGATGTTGATTTAAGGAAAAATTAAACTTCTGTTGTGCGTCTCCTCAGATCACTGCTTTTGGGTGGGTCGCTTTTCCAAATCCATTCTTTTCCGCCAGCAAAGAGGGGAAATGTATGAGGCTGAAACTGTGGCATAGAGGTCCCTGAGTCTACATTTCAGAAGAAAAACAAATTTCGTTTAAAACCCATCAGGTCACTTTTATTCAGTCCCATTTTTCTGAAATTTTTTTCGATCCAATGAAACAGAGACGGAACACTTAAACTTCCCTCAGAAGTACCTTTTCGATGGCAGTATACAGGAAAAATGCTCCTTTTGATTGTTGTTTCCTTAGCGTAGACTATAGGAGGAAAGTATTTCAAAATGTATTCTCCACCCTCACGAAAAGAGACACAAGAAAAGATTTCAAGTTAGACACACTAGTAATCATAGAAGTAATGATTTTCATAAAAATCAAAACTTTCATCCCCATATGTCGCGTATTTCAATGGGGACGTGCTTGCCATGTGCTTGGGGATGTGCTTGCTATTTCGCAAGGAATAAATGAATTAATCACTATCCAAAGTTATGGAGCGCTGAAGCCACCGTAGCGAGTTTCTTAATAAGCAATAATAATAAACTGATGGTATGCAACCGTTGCTTGAGTTTTACACTTGGCTTGTGAATTTGAGAGATGCATTGGCGTGCCACATCTCATAGTGAGTAATTGCTTCACTGAAAGAGATAAGAAGAGTATTGTTTTAGCATTGGATGCATGGGAATAATACAGAATAATTCAGCCTGGGAGAGCCATGTAGTGTATATACATAGGCTCGTTTTATTTCAACACCTGTAGGTCACATTGAATTATCGCCCTTGAAACGTTCATGTACATGAGGAATAAATAATTCTGCGTTGGAAATGCGTTATAGAAAGGAATTAAGAACTCTGAGCATATCTTTCCCGTATCATCATCAAGTGTTTACGATGAGCAATTTCCTTTGCTGGAGAGCGACCTTCGATTGTTGTACCGGAAGTCCTTATTGCTGAACAGCTCTTACTCATGGTATATATACTCGACAGCATTCCTTTATATAAGTAAAAAAAAAAAAGCAGTCATGAGACTTCAGGGTGATTTAACACTAAGAGAAATGTCCATTGTTCTAAGAAGGAAGTAAATGTTGAAGGAAAAAAAGCAAGCGATTCACCATGAATTTGAATGAGAACGTGCATTTTAAAGGTAACTACGTAGGTCTTCCATTGTTTCAATAGGCATGATTTCCTAATGAACCTTGAGGTTACTGTTCACAGAGGCGTGACGCAACCAACTCTTCTTTAGCGCGCTCGTGAAGCATGGATTTTGCAGTTTCGAGTGCATTTCCATAATTTAAAATGAAGAATGCCACTGAAAGAAAATTCCAAGTTTCACATGCCAAGCAGCTTTTCCCCAAGGTGAAGCTAGTGTGGCTTAATAAATAAAGTTTTGCAGATTTTGTTCAATGTTTTCACTTCCTCTTGCCCTTATGCCTGGAGACGTGCTTGGGGGAAAGAGTATTTGAGAGGTTTTAACAAGGTATTGCGTTGTTTTTCTTAAATTTCCAGTAAAATCTACATATGATTAAATAAACAGGTACCACAAGAGCAACAACTGCCCGTAAGTGATTATTCTCTCTTCTTCCTAGAAAAGCATATTTGATGCAGAAATTTTCGATATTAAAGCAAGTTCTCATCTTGCTCTATTGATTTTCAATGAAAAAGCCTCAAATGCAGTCGTTGATATGTAGATATCCTGACCCGTGAAAAACCTATTCTGCTGTAGACGTCCTACGGGACAGGAGTCTTTTCTGCCTACGCCTGCAAATGCTTCTTTGTGAGGGTGCTTAGAGGCTATAAGATAAGGCCATAACATTCATCAAGTTTCTCGTTTCCTCGTCTTGTTTCCAGCAGCGGCATGCATAGAAGTTTTACCTATTGGACGGTCCCAAGACCTTGGACCCCAAGTCCCCTATTATTCCCTCAGCCAGTGATTCATAGGTTGAGATTCGCAATAGTTGATGATGAGCACGCCTTCAAGTGGGCGATTGCGTCAGTGTACGAGGGGAGCTCTTAGGAGAGTTCCTGCAATATTCTGCCAGACCAGAGATAAGATATGCTATAGGAAAAGCCATTTATTATTCGGAATATTTAAAATGTAAGACCTCAGCATTGTTTGTGAATTTCCAGGAATATGACGCTATACGATTCTGACTCAACCCCATTAATTTTTTATTTTTGTCAAATGTATCTCCTGAAAATAGTTCTTTCTCTCAATTTCTAAAGGGATTGTTTCCAGAAAAAAAAACTTGATGGTATTCTTATGGTCCTTTGGAGTCAAGCCCTGTGCCTTCTACATGAGTGATTTTTCAGATGTCGATGTGCTTGTAATTCTTGTGAAAGCACTCCCTCACCCTCTCCTCAACCCCATCCTTTGAGGAAGGAAATGTACATGCTTTATTAACAAAATATAGAAATTAACGCCTCCTCTAACACTTTCACTCCATCCTCCCTCTGATCCGCCGATGATCACAAACTCTAGATGAAAATACTTTTTTATAAAGTCATATTCAGTAGAGAGTGCTGTGATATTCGTAATTTACTCTTGATGGATTGCCATAGTACTTTTTAAATTCCGGAAACGTCTGAGAGCATATCAGAGAATGCCTAAGAAAACACCATGCTTCCAAGGAAAAGATCTTGCATCCCGGTCAAGATCAAAATCTTTCCATATTCTACTTGGGCGTTCTTAATTTAAAACAACGGGTCGCACTTGAAGGCTAAGAAGCAGAACTCGTCGAACATTTGCATAGAGGTGATTGGATGAAACGCATCCCCTTATAAGTTATTAAAAGCATGTCCGTTGAAATTCGAAAGTTGTGAAGCTTTAGAATATGCAGCTTTCGAATTTGTTGCACAAGGGAATATAGGTAGTCTCTTATTACGGGAACCGTCGTACCTTTCTCCACCTGATTCTTGAGAGTTCCAAATTGGATTAGTGTGCCTCATTTTGACCCTATAGGTTACAATTAAAAGCTTATAACCTGATGGTGATAACTATTGGATCGAATTTTCAAAAGGTCTTTCCGTTTTAACGTCTTGGGGTCTAATTTCGGCGATGAAAATTGCATTGCATTGAATGCCTTCCAGGGCGAAGTGCTCACAACCAACAATGAGAATGCGAGGGATTGTCGGCTACACAGTAGACGTTGCTTTGGTAACTGCTGGCAATTATCATGTCATAGTTTGTCACGTTACCAGTCGCGTCGCCGGTTTAAGACTTTGCTTCACGTTAGTTTACACCATTGAGTTAATGTTCCAATATATCTTTTTTTTATTTAGATGATTTCAAAATACCCCGAAAAAGTGAGGAAGTTAAACTATTCTGCGGCGGGATCTACTGAACGCAAGAGAAACAGAGAGGTTCTGGAGTCACAGTAAGAGGATGAAAGGGCATGACTGCATGACGACGTGCACACGCTGCTTCGCATTTTGCTTCCAGGAAGAGTGAAACTGACGAAGAGAGAGCAGAAAGTCAAGTACGAAATGTTCTGATTCGAGTTATTTCAGCCATGCGCACAAGGGCTTTTACACTAGTAATTCATGAAGAGCTTATATTCAGGAAGGTCAGTGTCCGTTGGGCTCCACGAATGTTTACTCTTCGGCAATGGGAGACTCGATTGGGTGCTTGATTGGAGAATCGCATGCGCTGCAATGCATATGGAAGCGTTTGGAATATGGGGTTGTCACTGACGAAATGTGGGTTCACTATTTTCAATCCGAGTCCAAACGTCGCAGCATGCAATGGAAACATACCAGCAGCCCATTACAGAAGTTCAAGTTCGTTCTTTCAGCTGGAAAGCTTATGGCTACTGTGTCTTGGGACTGTGGGACGTTCTGTTCGTCGACTCGTCACTTGGAAACATTATCGCAGGTGCTGTGTATTCTGCCTTGAACATTACGTGCTACCGGCTATTCGCCGGAAAGACCAGGATTGTTCTCAAAAGGCCTGTTATTACTGACTGGCAACGCCAGACCATATTTAGCCAGCATGATGTCAAATAATTTGAGCTGATGACATTGAGATGTGTTACCACACCCCCAACAGCCCTGGCCTCGCACCCAGTGATTACCATCTGCTTAAAACCCACAAGGAGTTTCTTGGTCGTCGGCATTTGAATTCAGACGAGGACAAGGCGGCTGTCCTGCAGTGGCTTCAACATCCACTCAAAAGTTATATGCAGCGGGATTTCAGAACCTTATAGCACGATGGGAGGAGTATCTAAATGTCTACGGAGATGGCGTTGAAAAGTACGTCATTTTTATTCCATATCACGTGTTCAACACTATACCACTTTCATTTGAACAGCTCTCGTATTTATAATAATATATGCCAACGTTGCATTGACATTATCGCAAGGTGATTTATTATCGGAGTATATATTCTTCAGGGGTTAGTGGGATGCGACCCACGGCTTTTTCGACTTCTTCCGTGAACTCCGGTCAATCTGGCGTCGTAGGTTCCACCTCTGTGTGGGTGCACTTGAAATGCACGCAATTTCGAGGCCGACATGGATGACGATTGGCCTATGTTGGCTCCTTGGGAAGGAGTCGAGTACTGTCCGTGAGGCCGCACTCTAAAAAAAAAAATTCAGGAATTTCCGATTATTCTCCGTAAAAATTTCCAACGACGGACATTTAAACCCGGATTTCGCCTCATGCTCGGAAAATATTTCCTGCATTTCTTCGGTAAGCCCACTTCGTCATCTCTTTCGGAAATTTCCCATTCATCTTTCCCAAAATATTACGTCTAAGGGACCTACTTGCGAATTCCGATGTTCAAGCGAACGACTTCCTCGTTCGCGTCAGAAAAACCTGTTTCTGCCGTCAGAAAATATTTGCAGAAATTTCCTTCGTGATCGTTCGGACCAAGGCCCTATATAAAGAAGGTCTGGACAGGTCATCAAGCAGGCGCCATATTGGTTCACTTCTCCCCATTCCCTCTCTTTTCCGAATTTGCTATTTCAAATGAATTTGTACGGAATACTAAGTATACACGCTTCCCGTGTACTAAGCCTCTACTTGCTCCTTCTTGCTGCAGCTTGACATGCAATAGACTGGGTGAGCAAGCTTGGCTAGGCCTGCAAATGACACGAAATAGTGACGATTTAATTTGCCTGGCTTATTATGAATCCCTTAGATTGGTATAGCAAAGTGATATTCCAACTGCAGGAAGACTCACCATGATTTATGAACATTTATTAAGTGGTAGAGAAACACAAGACATTAGGTTGCATTCAGGGGCGGCCCTAGCTATTTCGGGGCCCTATGGAAAGAAACTTCCGAAGGCCCCACTCCTACTCTGTGGGGAGAAGGTGAAATCCCAAGCATAAAAAAACGCAGAAACGGGAGGCATTTAAACTTTCTGAAGGAAAACTGTGGGTAGCCTCCATTATTGCTTCATTCATTCTGGCAAGTTTTGGCGTCCATGGTGAATTCGTGCCTTGTGAGGGGGCACATGTGGCACATGCCTAAGGCCGGCCCTGGTTGTATTCATCATCCTCGAAAATAATAAAATAAAAAATAAGAAACGAATCAACAACGAAACGAAGCACAGAATTTATGTTTTTTAAAGCAAAGGTTTCCTGTGCTTCTTCCTCTGAATTGGAATTACTTCACAATTTTCAACCTGACATGAAAAAAGACTACCATATTTTATTCATTATATCATGAGAAGACAATGAAAACAAATCAGAATCAGTCAAGAACTTCATAGGCCTAACATATTGCACACAATCTAGGCCTATCTCCTTAATACTCAGTTCCTCCGGCTGACTTTGGCCCTCCATAATTCACGTTTCTCGGGGTTTGCGGGGCATCTGAACATCCTGTACCATCTCGCTGGCGTGTTGGTGCATCAAACTGCAGAGCAACCCACCGTGGGAGAAAAAATCGCAGCGCAAGCAGAGAAAGACATTCATATTTAAAACGTGTGGGCACCCACACTCGATCATGAACCAATATGGCTGGTATGGTATCACGTGACGGCGATAGGCCAATGGGAAGTCGCAGTTGGCAGCATCGCCGCACGAAAAAGCTGTCCAGACCTTGTTTATCTACGGCCTAAGTTCGGACCTTTCGGTATTGCCACACGGAGGAAGCCACCCGATACCTTTCGTTTCCAGCCCTAACAACAGATGAGTACCATTAGTCTCCGATATCCTCTTACATATGACACCGTGATGCTTCACAGAAAGAAATCAGTGTGTCAAATGACACACAAAAGTGGGTCCAGGATCGTCTGGGTGACACGGAATAATGTGTCATGAGTTTTGACCTACCTGAACATGTCATTTGGCACATCTTACTTCATAAGTAGACACATTTAAATGTGCACAGCCTCATGACACGTTATTCCGTGACCCCCAGTTCATAATCCACACGTATCAATGGACACACTGTAGGACACACTCATGGGACACAATTGCGCGTGTCCGTTGGGATATTCTCTCCTCCAGTGTGTTATATGACACATTTTACTACATCTGTAGAGGCTTTGAAATGTGCCAACGCTTCTGACACATTTTATCATAATCGAGATGAAGAATTTTCTCATGACACATATACGTGAGTCAAATGACACACTATATCGACAATATAGTGTCATTTCTCTGTGTTCGAAAAACGTATAGTTTTCATTTTCAATAATAAATGTATGTTTATGTTTATTTCCCTGTCGGATACAGGGGAGATAGTGAGCATGACAGCTTCGTCTTCCTGTTGGGAGAGGAACTGATCTGAAACGGTGGACACCCTGCTGAACCGACAGCATCTACATTTCCTGGCTGACGGCGGCTCGCACTTCCTGGACCAATCAAAGTATAAAAGATTTAGGAATCGTGATTCTCCCCTGACACTCTCTCTGAGAAGAGAGAGGGGCGAGAATGGATCACGATCTTTTCAAAAGTGGTTAAAAGGAGGTACGGAATAATCGCGTTTGTGAAAATAACCTAATCCATCTCTATGATAGGGATGCACCAAATACTCATAGATTAATAACGGGAGGTTGCGCAATGATAATGAAATCCCATTAATTATGCAGTATTTCGAATGGGAAGGAGCCGTTTTTGAATAATGAAGAGAAGTAAGGAAAATCCGAATGAGGCGAAAATTACTTTCATGAACGGGAACCCGACTATGGATTGAAATTTTCCGAAAAATGAGAGGAAAGCTTCATTACTCGCTTTCGTCGGAAAAATTGATTTTTTTTTTTTTCTGAACAGCAGGTTTACGTTAAAAATAGGAGACGTGGTTTTCGTTATGAACCGGAATCTGCTTCTCCGCGCAATAGACGGAAACCCTGTTTCCGATGCCTTAATCGGAATGATTTTTTACAGTATCCAAGAGAAGCATGTAGCACAAGAATACGTGCAGTGGCTCCAGATTCCTGGATTCGACCTAGTTTCCAGCCGATGCCCTCTGAAACATGTACTGGCCACTTACACCAGGCCAACCGTGGGGGACATCGTCGAAGACATCCCTACACTGTAAAAAAAAATAATTCCGACTTAGGCATCGGAAACAGCGTTTCCGTCTGATGCGCGATGAAGCGGATTCCGGTTCACAGCGGAAACCACGTCTCCTATTTTTAAGGTAAACATGATATTCCGAATAAGCCTGGAAATCGATCTCTCCAACTAAAGCATGTAATGGAGCTTTCCTCTCATTTTTCAGAAAATTTCAATCCAAAATCGGAATCGGGTTCCCGTTCACGGAAGTAATTTTCGTCTCGTTCGTTTTTTCCCCTAATTCCCTGCATTATTGAAAAACGACTTCTTTCCATTCGAAATACTGCATAATTAATGGATTTCATTATCATTACGCAACCTCCCGCTATTAATCTACGAACATCTCAGGTGATAGCTTTGCCCTTAATCATTCCTGGGGGAGGGGGGAGGAATAAAAACAAAGCTGTCGTCAGAGGTGAAGTGTGTGGGTGTGAGTACTGTGATTTTGGACCCGGTAGCACTAATCTCTTATCGAGAAAGCCCAAGACTATAGTATATTCCAGTTCGGATATTAGATGTTGACTGGACATTTATTATACTGATTTTGTGGCTTAGGGGGGAAGTTTTGTGGCACCTTTTTCGTCAACAAACCTTTGTGAATCTGGAGTTTCGTCTTTGGTGGTCATCAAAGGCAAATATAGCAATCAAATCACTGTTAAAGGTGACCTACGGATGAGAACCAGCAGCATTGTGCCTCGTTTGGATCGCATTTTCTCAGCAAAGCAGGGATACTCATCCCTCTGAATAATGATTAGCGCTGATTAAAGATGTTTTCAAAGCGATTAAACTAATACCTGTGCGTTTAACCTAACGGTACACGTCCTCGACGAGATGTATCGAAGAACAGGAAATAATCATTATTGGTTTGATTGGACCAGTAAGTCGCAGAATGCGTTCCTTTTGAAAGAATCAAGGTAAGGCTATACCGACAGTCTTCGAATACCGAATTACATATAATTAACCCTTTGAGGTGTTTCACGTTATGTAATACTCTTCCCCAATATTTACTTCTCAAAGTTGACGCTTAAACCCTCTAATGCTACAAAAAAATGAAGCATAAACCATGAGGGTTTATTCCATTTTCTGTTCAAGCTATGCAAATTCAGAAACGATAAACAATCTGCGATTATGTCTGAAAAGTATTTTTCTCCTTGTCACCACCACTTGTTCGGCAGACAGAAACCTTCTAGGCCGATTTTGGGCGCAAATTGATTTGATTTTCATTTTATAAACCCTTCGAAAATTATATTATAATTCTCAGATTTTTTTAAGCCTATAAATCCTGAATGCTTCTGACCGGGATCTCCCCTTCCGGAAATGTCCTATAGGAAACTTATAGTTATTTCTTATAGGAAACCTTTAGACTTTCCTATAGGTTTTTGAAACACGAAAAACCTATAGGATCCTTTAAGATCTCATAGGATCCCTATAAGGTCTTATAGGTCTCCTGACATATAGGATTCAGGGAGGATATTTTGGGTTTCGAAACCCAGGCGTTACGACGGAAAAGGCGACCTGGGTTAACATTGGCGCAGCATTTAGGTGTAAATCAAAAATCGATCAGGGATTTTTCCAAAGTAGGGATATATGCATTACTAATACCAGTACTGCGGGGTCTGTATTATTTATGGCCCCGCCACACATGTGTCGCTGGATTGCACGTCTTACTTCCTTCGGTAGGAAGGAGTAGTATTCTTCTCTCGACCTAAGGAAATGGAAGACAGAACCTGCGAGCACGTCTCTTTACTGAATCTCCATTTGGATAGAGTCTACTCAGTTTCGTACGTGGTTTTCAAAAGGAATAAGACATATTTATTCACGGGACTCCATGATTATATCTGGAATCTGGAGATGACAAATACGGAACTGTCGAAGTTTATTGATTGCTACAATAAGGCAAGGCGAGACATTATGGGACGTACAAAACTCTCTTGTGAGAGATGATTCTTTGGGTAAGGGGAGGGCACTTTTGTCCCCTTTGGGAATTGCGAGAACCCCAAACTTCCATCTAGTGGCCTAGAGGAGAACTTCAACGGAACCCTATAGGTCCGATAGGGATCCGTATAGGCACTATAGGGAACCCTATAGGTCCTATAGGTCCTATAGGGTTCCGTATAGGCACTATGGGATCCCCATAGGTCCTATAGAGAATCCTACAGGTTTTATAGGGAACCCTATGGGTCCTATACAGAACCCTTTGAGTCCTATAGTAAGGAACCTATAGGCCTCATGGGGAACCCTATTGGTTCTATAGGAGGCTCTATAGGTTCTATAGGAGGCTCTATAGGTTCTATAGGGAACTCCCAGGGAAGGGAGGGAAGTCCCAAACTGAACTCTATGGGGTAAATAGGAACCTATAGGATTCCTTTAGGTTCCTATAGGATTCTTATAGGAATATATAGGAATCCTATAGGACATTTTCGTAAGGGTTCCAGCGTTCTTGAAGTCTCCTCAGACTTTTAATTTTCCTTATTTTCATTTTCTGCCTTCCTCTTCAGACTGTCTAAAATAAATGCAGCTTTTCCGGAACGATTCGGTCCGAAAATTAGCGCCACCTTCCATTCCTCAGACATGGCATCGGAAAAATGGGAATGGTTTCCTTCCAGAAAAGTTGTCCACGAAATCTCCTCATAAGATGCCTCTTCTAGTGGACTCCTAGATACACTAGATGATGACTTTTTAGGTTTTCTGAGGGAGCAGCAGGAGATGAGTCCCATCCGTGGAGGTTCTTCCCAGTGGCCGGATGGCAGTGGGTCTGTGGTGATCACATGGAGGGATCCACGGGCCATCCCCAGCATTCGAGACCAAGAGCGATATTAGGACCTTCCATCATCCAAGAGAATGAGATCCTGGTATGACATTCCAGTCACTTGATTTTGATAGAAGACGTGAAATTTCGCTTGAGGGCGTTCTCTGAGCATTCCTTTTGAGTCGAGGAAGGCAACTGATTGTTCTTCTCGACTTCCGAGTTCCCGTATGAATACCTTCCTTTCCCATTCCCATCTGGTGATGATGGTGAAGAGTCAGAAATTCGGCTTCCACGATTGAATCATCATGACAGCCTCTGATGCCCATCGGAAAACCTGATTGTCAGTCGGAGGAGCTTGGACAAAGACAACTCTGAGTGTTTTTCTTCATCCGGATCATCTGCGCGATGGAGGCCATATTCCAGACCGTGCATCGGGAGGTCAATCCAGCAAGGGAACCTCTTCTGAATGAATCGGGTCACTTCTACCACAAACTCCCCGAGCTCCTTCGTACTTCTTTTTATTTCCTTGAGCATTTCCACTTTTTCTTGCCCCAAGAAATCCATGACTCTCAGAATATCAAGAGAATCGGGGAAATTGGTGTCACTGGGACGCCAAGCGATCCAAAGGCATTTTATTCCTTCAATAAATTCCATCCATTTTCGTCCTATCTCCACCGAATTCCTTCCGTCCATGCCAAGATCGATTTGCATTTCGTCTATCAGAATATGGCTTTGTTCGTTTTCATTGACCTTCTCAAGAAGTATATCAAGTCCTTGTTGATCATTGCTTAAAAATTCGTCAGCATTTGTAATTGTTATATTGGCCTTGCCCTCATGTGACTCACGCCAATCTCTCATGTTCTGAGTCAGCTCTCGTTCTGACATGTTCACGATCAGGATTGGTTCTCTGTCAATTGCTGAGCTCTCTCGAGGAGCAGATAGGTCTTCCCCGTTCCTTGCCCCCCAGTCAGGAAAAGAACAGATCGGTCCTCGTTAAAAATCTGCTTTTGATGAGGAGTGAGAAGAACCAAGGGTCTCTGCATCCTCTCGTCGATCTTGTGGAGATCCTCTGCAGTTCTGGGGATTTTGTCCACAGATGCAGAGGCTGCCACATATGTTCTCATCACATCCAAGTAGCATTCCGTGGCTCCAGGATCTGGTATCGTATTTCTCGTGAGAGCGATTCTATGTCGTTGAAGGAAATCCGTGAAGGCTAGAGGAGACTCTACGTCTTCACTCGTGAGAATGTTCTTATGGCAGCACGTCAATTCCTTTTCGACGTTCGTTCTTGACAGATAAGGGAAAGCGACGAAGCAAGAGATGAGAGTGTGGGAAAAGGCAGTCGATCCAAACATATTTTTGGAATACGTGTTTGCTTTTTTCAGTTGATCTGCTTTTCCTACTAAATTCTTCAAGGGGTATTTGCTCTCTGTTTTTCCTCTGCTTTTGACCTCGAAGAATTTTACAGAATGCTTCGAATCTCCATCGACAACCGTTTCTAAAGATAATCATATATATGACTAATCTGTGCTGCAGACTAAAGTAATCCCCCAAATGGTCCCATCTTCCTTATAGTGCTGGCTGGGGATGAAAGGAAGAAAGTTCCGCTGCTGCCGCTGTCGTTTTTCCAAATGTTTATTCATTATCAGTCTGAGCAACCAATTTCCAGCTATGATTGACACTTGCCACAGATGTGTACCTGTTTCAGAAACAAACACATAATTGTGCAACATTTAAAACATATATAATTTACAATTGAAGAATGATAATACTAAATGATACTAAATAACTTACTGTTGCAACTTGCTTTTAGATGGTTTGCAATTCAATTTCGGAATTTGGCGAGTGAAGAATATCACTGTAAATATGTTTAAAAAGTGGTAGCAGTTTCGGCAAGTTACAATTGATTTTCCTCCATGAGAACTATATCTCATTCGGAGACATATTGTTTCAGCAATGAAATGTCATTTTCGGCGTTTCCTATGGAAGCAAACTTTAAATGAAATACGGCGAGAAATACGTCAGCATTATTTGAAGTTCGTCAACGAGCAAGTTTCCTGCAAAATCCTGTGATAGTAGGCATTAATTACGTCGAAGCTATTGGGAATGAAAGTAGCAATCATTATGAAGAGCATTAGATGCTTTAGTGCGGATCTTTGGTGCAGTTTTGAGACATCCCCCATGTATAATCATGTGGCATTCTTTCGAGTGGAATGGGAAGGACTATTTTATTATTCAAGAAATACCCAAGTATATAAGTAATATCCCCAAAGGAGACGTGCATTTCATATAAAATAGACACTATTTCACCTGATAAAAAGTAAGTGACATGGAGTTCATGCAATATCGACACAGCAACATCCATATGAAACTTTAGCTGACTCAAGACTGTCTCTAGTACTATCACTAGATGGAACCCAAGTTCCCTGCACCCAACAAAGGCAATTAAGTACCTACATTCCTGAAATATTGAGTGGATCAGAAAGTTCTGGCCGTTTCGAGAATTTACCCCCCCCCCCCCCACCCAAAAAAAAAATTTATGTAACTTTCTCGAACCTTCCACAGTAGCAGTACATAAAGGGTGTGTTGGCGTGATTACAGATAAGCAGCTGCTTAGTCGTTCAAAGCCTATAACCATGACTTCCAAAATCGACTTTAACAAGAACGCCCAACGTCAGTGTCTTCTTTACGACTTCCTATCTGGCATCACAGCAGCTGAATCGAGTCGCCGCATCTGCGCTGCATTTGGCCAAGATGCAGTTTATGAAAGGACAGCGCGACGATGGTTCGATCGTTTACGGTCTGGAAATTACAGCCTCGAGGATGAGCCCAGGTCAGGACGCCCATCTGAAATCGACGACGAGCAGTTGCAGCACACAGTGGAAGCCGATCCGAGGCAAATTACCCGCGACTTGGCGATAGAACTTGGCTGCGACCTGTCCACGATCGTGACGCTCCTCGCTGCAATCGGCAAGAAGAGCATGTTGGGTCGGTGGGTACCCCACGATTCGCCCGACCGCGACCGCGAACGCCGTGCTGAGGCGTGCACTTCGCTGCTGTCGTACGAGCGCACAAACGACTGGCTGGATTCCGTAGTCACTGGACACGAAAAGTGGATGCCGCACGTCCACTACCGACGCAGGCGCCAGTGGGTCGATGCTGATGCCGCGCCAGAGCCGGAGCCGAAAGGTGACCTGTACCCCCGAAAAGTCATGTTGTGCATTGGGTGGGACGTGCAAGACGTGATCGACTTCGAGCTGCTCCCACCCAATACCAGCATCGCCGCCGCCTACTACTGAGACCAGCAGCAGCAGCTCGCCGACAAACTCCGCACGGTGAGGCCAGGGCACCGTCGGGTTCGATTCCTGCACGACAAGGCCGCGCAACAACTACAACGACAACGCAAGGCCGCATGTCGCGAAGATAACACGGCAGAAACTGCTGGATCTGGGCTGGGAGGTTCTGCCTCACCCTCCGTATAGACGAGACGTAGCGCCAACCGACTAACATCTCTTCCGCTCTCTGGACAACCATCTTCGTCAGAAAAGGTTCAACGATGACGCCGAGGCCGAAAACTGGCTAATTTTTTCGACTCACAGCCAGCTCAGTTTTACAGGGATGGAATCAGGAGTCTGCCCGATCGTTGGCAGTAGGCGATTGACTGTGATGGCGATTACTTTGTTGAACGAACTCTTTTGCTTTTTTTTTATAAAAAAAAACTCGGTTATATGGAATGTTCTCGTAACGGCCAGAACTTTCCGATCGACCCATAGTATCAGGTCTTTCTCCTCTCTTTCCTCTTTTCATTGTACAATTTATATACAATATTAGGAAAACATTGAAATATGATATTATTATCACGATATATATGACTCAGGGAACTATTAAATGTGGAAGTTAAGCATGGGAATAAATAAGTGTATGGAAATAAGGAATAGTAAATGCAGGTCTTTCCAACATTCAAACCTCTATCTTCTATGCAGAGTAGTGCCTTATGTCCTACTCATGCTCTCAGGCTTCCGAGCCGGGTGCGCAAGAGGAGAGTAGCAGGTACTCTTGGGTACTTTTATGGAAGAGTACTTGCGTATTCTATCAAGTATCCCAGATTTTTCTTAAAATCTGGTAGTGTACTAGCGGGAATTTTGCCAATAAAATTAGCTATTTTTTTTACATAATATTGTTTTAAACATGCTACTGGAATGCAAATGGGAATTTCAATTCCATGTAAAATTCTCGTCAATTTTATATCACCGCTTGCGTATCACAAAGGTGACATTTCGATAAATATATTGAAAATCTAATGCTGAAGGTTTGCGTAAATTAAAAATTTACAAAGAATGTCGATCAAATTGATATAATATTGATGTAAACATGCTGGGGAATCTTAATATTTTGTTCTAATAATAGAATGAGGTCATTCAAGTCTGATTTAGAAAAAGTCAAATTTGGTCAAACTTAAAAAATGTCCTAACATTGCATGTGACACTGCTGCAAATGGTCAACAGCATTCAGAGGCAAAATGCAAAGAAATATATTTTAATGTAAATACAAGTAAAAAAAACTACTCAGAGCCAATTTTAATTTATCAAAACCAGTTGATAACTCTTCCTTTGAGTCTGTTCCCACGCTACTAGGTGAGGTGACCATCCACTGACCTCATGATTTAGCATGCAATCTTAGGACTTTTGATTCTTCTTTCAGTCCGCTCCCACGCATCAGCTGTCAATCAGCTGTCCTCATGCTGTTTCTCAAATGAGTTAAAACACAATCATAGGGGCAGCTGATGAAAAGCAGTTTCATCACAGCAGGTCAAGCTTTTCTAGAGGTAGCTAAAAAAGGCTGGAAAAATTACCTTTAAATCCGAATTTTATGTAAGAAAGCATATTTAGAGCTCATTTAAAAAGACCTAGCACATAATACTTACCATTCAAATAAAACAAAGCTTCACAATTCATACAGATTTGGTACTCTGTTTAAAAAAAAAAGCATGGTTTGTTAGGACTACAGGTGTCAAGTTCTGACAGCCCCGTGTGAATTCACAATTTTTTCGTGCTTTGCTTCTCCCTTTTTATCATTTGAATGAACTGAAAATATATGTATAGGAAAACATATTAAAATCATATACTTGCTTCAACAAATAAGTGAGAAAAATGGATTTCAAACATGTCCTAAGGTTCCATGCAAAATCTGCATCCTGACTTGACAGTTAACTCTGGTAAGAGAGTGTGTGTTTGGGGGGGGGGGGGTGATGTGTCTCTGTGAGACTGTGTGGGTATGGAGGCAGGGGCTCCCTCAGATAATGGAAAACTTAATCTTAAAATTGGGAAAATTAGTTGGAAAATTGTAGAAAGCGCTGAAAAGGAATGAACCCTCTTGATTTAATTAAAAATCACTCCCCCCGCAGGATTTTGAGACACAGGCACCTATGCAGGTTGTATGGGTTCCCGTTGGGTATGAAAATGGGGGGGGTTACCCTGTGTCTCTCGTTGGAACCTGGAATCCCCCCTCCCCAACTGTAGCATGTCAAATCGACAGCTTCCCCATCGCTGTAGTCACCGAGGCCAGGTCCAGGTTGGGCGTGCCGTCCTTCATGTACCGGTTGCTCTTCAATCCCATCAGGGCGCACACCTTGTTGCACTCGTGGGCTTCGAAGAACGTCACCATGCCGACCTTGCCCAAGTTGGTGCTGCCGAACCTCAGCTCCTTGCAGTGGATGGCGGGGTCGGTCAGGACGTAGCGCTCCTTGTCCAGTATCCCCTGCAGGTCCACCACCATCAGGTAGTGCTTGGTGTGGTCGTAAGTCCAGTGGGAGAACGCATTCAGAGTCAAGGTGAAGTCCACCGAGTTGACGAAGCCGAAGTTGCTGTTGAACTTCTTGAACTCGGAGTCGTAGTCCTTGAAGATGTCCTCTATAGTGTAATACACAGGGGAGCCGTCCTGAGCTTCCGCCTAAAAAACCCGGAGCAATAATTTTCGTTTTTGCATTAAAAAGAAAATAACTTTGAAAAACTCAATGATTAAATTAAAAAGAAAATAAAATATCGTGGAAAAAAAACAAAAATTATTGCATGAAAATGATAATTTTTAAAAGCAAAAACTTATTTATTATTAAAATATTTAAAAAAATACATATTATTGCAAAGGAAATATTACCAATAAAATAGTTACTAGATTTTGTGCATATTGAAAAAAAGGCACGTTTCAAATTACATACAATTTGAGGAAGCTTTTATAACAGACATGACATTATTTAACCACAAATGTGTTTGGACACTGTAATATGAATCAAATCTAAATTAAATTTTTTCAACCTGAACAAGTTTCACATCCAGGAAATGTATCGACTTGGCAACACTTGGTTTGACTTTGTTGAACTCCTTGGCAAAGTAGTTCGCAATGGCCTGAGACTCCACAATGTTTATGAAATCGTCCCTGCCGTCGCCCACCTCGTCCGCGTAAACATACTTGAACGTCTTCAGGACGACAGATGCTTTCGAATCCAACTTGGAAAACCAACTGTTGCCTATCTCGATCCCGAAGTAGGAGATCCTCTGGCTCCCCTCGGCGAACGGGTGCTGTGACATTTTGACCGAAGCCGACCTGTACTTGTAAGCCAGGCGGAGCTTATTCCCGTCGGAGACTTCGCACTGAGTAATCTTGACTGGTTGCGTCTTGACTTTGTTCCAGCGCGGCTGCGACTTAGCGATTAGGAACGACTTCAGCGACTTCTGGGACACATCGGTTACGGCGCTGTATCTGCTAAACTTCGGCTTGGGTAGGAGCGCACCGGACATATCCTTCCAGTTGCACTCGATGGTGGCGCTGATGGACTCGATGGCCACGAAGGGAAAGTTCTTGACGTCAGCCAAGTCCGAGCAGCGGGAGAACCCACTTCCTCCCAGGTCATCGAAGACCCTGAGCATCTTGTCCGTGGAGTTGTTGATCCTGCCGAAGGTGTAGTCGATTCCCAAGCCTTTGATCTTCTGGATGAGGTCCTCGATCCTCAACCCGCGCCTGTCAGAATCGTTAAGAGAATAATCACCGTCAGCACCACTGCCAAGGTCGTGGAACCTACCGCCGTGTGGCGGGGCATCACCAATGTGTATCAGGCACTTGTTTCTCCCCGACCAGGACAGGTTGATGGCAGCCTCCAGTCCGCCAAAGACGTCTTCGCAGGTGTCCCCGCCGCCGTCGGCAACGACCGCGTCTAGGAAGATCTTGAAAACATTGACGTCCTCCTTGAAGTCCAGGGTCTCGATCCTCCGTTGCCCGTCACAGTGGTCGCGGTAGCCGACGAAGGACACTCTGACCTGGCAGCGGTACCTGTTCCTGATCTCGTCGACGATATCCTTGATATGTTCCTTGGCGGCTTTGATGTAGCTGGACATGCTCCCGGTGCAGTCCAGCATGAAGGCGACGTCGGTGTCGCCGCGCAGGGCGTTGGCCTCCTTCATCTTCTGCAGGAGAGCCTGCTGCTTCTGGTACTCGGCCAGAGTCTGGCACTTGGCCAGCTTGTCCCTCTCTACATCGATATCTCTCATAACCTTCACGAGCGCGTCCCTCGTCTTGGTGGAGGTTGCAGCAGCGCTCGTTGCCACCTTCATCAGTCGCAGCTCCTCCAGCTTCCTGTCCAGGAGGTCCCTCGTCCGAGTTGAGGTGGCTTCGCCAGCAGCCGACCTCTTCTCCAGCTCCAGCTGCTTTTCGACTTCGGCCAACTGGGCTCTTGTTGCTGTGATTGTCACGCTACTTGCCTTGGACTCCTTCAACATCCTGAGCTCTTCCAGCTTCTTGTCTAGGAGGTCCCTCGTCCGAGTTGAGGTGACTTCGCCAGCTGCCGACCTCTTCCCCAGCTCCAGCTGCTTTTCGACTTCGGCCAAATGGGCTCTTGTTGCTGTGATTTTCACGCTACTTCTCTTGGACTCCTTAAACATCCTGAGCTCTTCCATTTTCTGATCCAGGAGGTCTTTTGTATAGGTCGGGCTTTTCACGTCGGATTTGTTAAGTTCCGATTCCCTTCTCAGTTCCATTTCCGCCAGCATCTTCTTCGTCTGGGTGGCGTTCAAGGCGGACATTCGGTGCAGTTCCTCTCTCTTCTGCTTGAAAAATTGCATGAGTGCATAATTGTTCAGCACCTTATATTTAAGTAAATAAATGATCTCAGAAATGCGAAAAGACCCACTGCAACAGAGCCAACCCCAGAGCAAAGCCGCCCATACCCAAGTAACACAAGATATTCCAGCAACGTTTAGGAAA
>CAJPEV010003782.1:0-27808 GCA_905338385.1 Darwinula stevensoni
ACGTTGGCAAAAATGCATTGATAAGCAGGGGGATTATATAGAAAAATGACGAAATCATCACCTTCAAACAGATATAATAAGAGGCTATTTTAAGCAATGTCCTGTTTTCAGTTGACTGACCCTCGTAAATACATATATGATATTTATTGAATCTCCTTTTTCTAATTTTACGTTTGTATTGAGACAATTCCACCATGTGAGATTCTCGGGGGAATTTTTTTTTTCTTTTTGCTTGTTTGCTGCGATAGACTAGGCCAGGCGTAATTTCAGCCACCCTCATATCTGCCCTAAATCAAGAATTTTTCAATGATCGTAATGTATTCTGAGCGGTTGACTAAACTACTCAACGAACCATGAAGTACACAAAAAATCCAAAAGGTAGATAAAAAAAACAAGGGATTTTTTTTTTTTACCGTGAAAGAATCCATTGAATCGAGGTTGATTTAATGTTGACACTTCCACCATGAATATTGCAGCATTGATTCAATGTTGAGTCAATGTAGGTGTATAAACGGTGATGGTCACCGCGTTGAATCAATGTTGATTCACCATAGAAGTATAAACCTTCAACAGTGAAACATTCGATCCACACCAAATCAACGTTGAATCAATGTTATGTGCTACCTGGGTTATGAGGATATAAATGTGACGAATCCTTTATATTTTGAGGATGGGTTTCATACAGGCTCCGTCAATGGATCTCTTCCGAATGATTCCTCTTTTTCTATCGACAAATGACTTCAAGAACAATAAAAGAAAGGATTTTTATTAGCCATCTCATGAAGTTAGCACGGTCAGGATGTCGCTTTGGTTCGCAGTCCTGCCAGGAGGTACTTCATCAGCAAGGACATGTCATTTTGAATCTGTGAAGTAAAGAACATTATCATCAATTGTTAGGGTAGGCAATGCTGATATTTATCTCTCAAAAACCAATTTTCATAGACATTTCATTATTGACATTGTTCTAGGTTGATGTGTCTCAAATTTTCATATTCTTACTTTTCTTTTTAGCAGTTTCATAGGGCCAACTGAAACCGATTTATATTCTGGAATGGTTCCAACTGGACTTCTACGGACATTCCCAGATAACACGTTACGTTGGACAAAGGTGGGAAAGGTTGGCAGAACATGAATGCTGGGGAACGATGTTGGCCCAATGTGGGCCCCACGTAGGCATATCCCCACGTTGAGATGACCTGCAGAACTCCTGGCGGAGAACTTCAACACCTTGAAGTTCTTCGCCAGGCCACTAGATGGAGATGTGGGTTTCGCTTTTCGCACAGTACACAAAAGTTCCCTTCCCTCTTTCCCTGGAATCGTCCCTCGCAGGATTGTTTAGTACCTCGTCATATGTCTCACCTAGTCTCATTATAGGAATCAATAAACTCGAACACTTCCTCATTTGTTATTCACATATTGAAGACAGATTTATGTAGTCCAGGCCATAAAAAAGCTCATATTCCCCATAAGAAACCTTTCGAAGTATTGGAAGATTGTACTTGGAAAGGAGATTTACCAAACTGAGGGAGTGTCCGCAACATCGATTCTACACAACCTCATTTTGATGGCATAATGTGGAAATACAGGATTGATATTGCGGGTGCTCCATAGAACCGTAAGAGGTGGTCCTTCCTCCTAGATGTGCAATATTGAGTACAGTCAGTGGCAGGTCAACATCTGTACTGTTCTATGTCTCCTTATCCGGGGCATATAAACATGTCCAGGGCAAGTTGCTATATACATAGTATATAACATAGTTATATACATAGTACAGGTTCCGTGCGGCAGATGGGTATACCTCCACTGGATAACGAAATATATTTAATCACCCACCAAATAATAATGAACTTGTCAGCAAATATTTTCAGCCCGCAAAAATATTGACTCCATCACCAGATCTCAATGAATCTTCACCAAATTGGAACCAGTCACCAAATTCTTATTTTTTATTTCACCAAATATGATTACACCTTCACGGGTGCTGCTTCACCAAATTTGCATTAACCCACACCAAAAATATGCTCTCATCACCAAACTTATTAATTTTTCAGCAATTGCAACCCTATCGAGGAAAAGATTTTTCTTCATTACTGGTTAGACCAGCGATGGCAAGATGAGATTGTAAGATCATATCATGCTTTGGGGGGGGGGGGGGGGGGGGGGGGGGGGGGGGGCCATGAGATTGTAAGATCATATCATGCTTTGGGGGGGGGGGGGGGCTTCGGGGGAGGACCCGTGTAACTGGTCTCCTTGTGCTGGTGAACATGAAAGGAAGTTCAGTACGGCACTGACTTCCAGATTCTGTGTTCCAAGAGTTTTTTTGACGCATGGAATTTGACAATGATTTAGTGATGACTCAATAAAATTTGGTGATCATTTCATTGCATCTGGTGAAAATACTGAGGGAGAATTTGGTGTTAGTTTCAATAAGACTGGTGATGAAATCATTTGGTGAAGGTAATAAGAATTTGGTGATGTAAATTCAGCGAGTGACCAAATAATACAATCTGGTGATGAATCATTACTTCTTCATGACAGAATCAATATTATTTGGTGATGAATTAAATACTAACCCTGGATAATACGAGGGTCGCTCGGAAAGTAATGCTTTTTTTTTCTCACTCTGTATTGAAGACATGAAATTAACAAGTAATGTCCATCAGGACTTTGCGATGAACTACCTATTTTTCGACATAGTCACCATTACGGGCAATGCACTTTTCCCAACGTTTTACAAGGGCATGAATTCCATCCCGATAGAAGCTTTCGCCTTGGTGACGAAGTCAACTTCAAACTGCATTCTTCACATCCTCATCATTCTCAAAGTGATTTCCTCTGTGGTCGTCATTCATGGGTCCGAAGAGGACGTAGTCAGACGGCGCCAGGTCCGCAACATCATTTGGCATAGCACCCAAGTGGTGATACGCCTCTCTTTCAACCACTTTCTTGATGCTCTCGTCAGTGATGGCAGTGATGGGTCGTCCCGATCGCGCCTTGTCTTTAACCCTCGGCTCTCCAGATGTGAAGCGACTCAACCATCGTCTAACAACGCTGTCATCAACGCAGGCGTCACCATAAGAAACTTTCCAGTGGCAGTGGATATCCGCAGGCTTTACACCCTCCCAACCATGGAATTCAATTACTGCTCTCTGCTTCTCACACGCCTGAAGTGTGGCAACCATTTTGAACGTGTCTCCTGCTGGTATCTCCCAGCAGATATTTGTCAAACTTGGGAATTTTTGGCGGGAAAGTTCATCATTTATGCAGATCTTAAATCGGACCTAGCATGAATACATTTAGTTAAAAAAATTATTGTGCATTACTTTCCGAGCGACCTTCGTACATTAAGTACAGGGTGTTCGTATTTAAACGCAATATAGGAAATATTTTGCCGCCTGTTGGTGGAGTTCGGCAAATGTTAAAAGGCCCACCGGGTTGCATATCTGCAAGGAAACACACCAGGGATAGGTTTAATCCTTCCAGATATGCAACCCGGTGAGCTAAAAGGCACGCCCTGAATTCCACAAACAGGCGGCAAAAATTTCTTCATGTTGCGTTTAAATACGAACACCCTGTTTATTATACGAAATGATGGCCAATAAAGAGCAAACACCAACTAGGCTACTTTGGTAATTGGATAAAATGTTGCGCTTCAACTTTCTGCCAACGTTGGCTCCACATTGGCCCAACGGTCACATTTACGTGGGGCATACGTATCCTGACGTTGGAGGACCACATTGGGCCAACGTAGGCCCCGCGAAAAATGTTATCTGGGTTGTATCTGGCCGCCTTAAATTGGAACACAACTACAAAGTGTTAGGGACCAATCCTTCGGAACAAGTTGAAATGAATCTCATATTGGAACCATCTGGATCACATTGAATCCTATAATTTTCCCATGACCTGAATATCTCAAGGCGTCTCTTTCCGATAATTAAATGTAATGTTATTTTTGCAACTTTTGTGGGAAGTTCTTTGTGGTTGCATAGTATCAAGAAGTGTAAATTATTGAACCAGTCTTGTTTTGCATTGATTTCCTTAGAAATAGTTGAAATCCGTGCAAATTTTGAAACAATCGGAGATCTAAATACGTACTTTTAATCGATGGGCAAATTTTTTTACTCAAATGACGACCTACCTGCACAAAATTACTGATGGCAGTGGTTTTTTTGGCTACTAAGGTAACGAATTTAACTATATCTGGGGAATAATTGTATTTTTCCACCATCCGTCATGGTCGATTTGGCACTATGGCAGAACATGAGTGTTTAACGTCGGAAAGGGCAATGATACATCCCTCACAAAGGATCGACTTTTGGAGACATTCTGACTCGCCAACCTGAAATGATTCACTCTCTAGCACACGATAAAAACATTCATGCTGTAAACCTTCGGGCAAAGAAAACTTGCAAGAAGTACGGGCAAAGTGCTGTTAAATTTATTACCATAGCAACCGAACAACCCTCTCTAGAACCTACTTCGAAATGGTTCGAAATGATCTTAATTGGATTTGGGAACGATTTGGAATCACTAGGAATTCCAACTGGATCCAAATGGAAGTCAATACGATTTCAAATTAGTACCAGTTGAGAAGAGAATTTTCTGTTCGGAAGGGGAGCAAAATTACGATTTGTTCAAACTGATTTGACAGGGAATTTCTTGCTAGAACCAATTGAGAATGGCTTGAATTTCCAGCTGAAATCAGTTTCAAATCCCAGAATAAATGTTTAATCATCAGTTTCTTTCTTAGTTTGTAGTTCCCGAGGGAAAGGGATGGAAAGGATTGGTTCCAGCAACCAGCGACAGGATATGTCCTGCTGAGATAACTGCACTCAACTAAATTCGTTCAGTTTTCTGTTATTTGGGGAGGGAGGAATTCCTATCAATATTCGGCTAAAGCAATATCAATGCATCTATAGGCATATTTTTCCGCAACGTTACACTAACCCCGACGAGTTTTTGCATCCAAGACTTCACCTCAAGCCATGAGCCAACTGGTATAGTTGAAAAGCACCCTGATCAGATAAATCCTTCATCCGAGGAATAGTCACTTGTTACCTCTATGGCAGGAAGTCCCGAAATTGTTTATTTATTGATGATTTCAGGTAAGTATTTTTGTCATGGGAATTGAGAAAAATATTGTTGATGAGAAGATAGCCTAATAGAACGGCAAAGCCATTGAGTACAAAATGAACTCGTGCGGGAAAGAAGACTACAAGACGTACTGTAAATCACCTTCATCATCTATGAATAAATTCACTCATTGCTTTAAGATTTTTTTTGGGAAAAGTACATTTGCGCAAGTACATTGAAAAGCTAATTGTGGGAACCCTGAACAGTGATTCTTATTCGGACCAGAAAATGGTCTCTTACTAAAATCACCTTCTTATTGATATTGAAAATGCCTCCTATGATTCCAGAAGTAATCCTCACGCCACGAAGTCATGTTTCCTTTCTCTCAATGGCGTGATCGCACGGGATTCTTCTACTTTTTACTGAAGGAATACTTTTTCCTTTACCTTTTCATATTTGTTTAATGCCAGGATTGCAAATGAAGGGATTCCAAGTGCTTCATGGACGCGTCTCCGTCTACCTCACTTGGTTCACTGCTCAGATCGGATCAGTACTCCATAATTTCGTCGTGCCAGTACTAGGACTCCAGTGTTCGAATGTAGGACCCAAGGTGAGAATCGGTATCTTGCTTGTCGAAATCGGTTCAATAGCCTTTGCGCTAAGACAATGATTTTCAACTTGTTTGTTCTATACTCCTTTAGAAAGGACTTGATCGTGCCTCATCCCTCTGACTAACAAGAGTGGGGAAAATGCCGGCATCATTCTTTACTTTTTAAACTAAATAACTATATAGCTCTAAATTTCTGAGTCCCCCAATAGGACGACGCTCCTCACAGTTTAAAGATTTCTGCTATGGGGGAGACCTCGGATTTGTCAATCTCAAGTACATTTCAATAGTTGATGCGCATGTTTAACCCAAAAGACCCTCAAAAAGCATAGTCTTTCTGCAGGAAGTACATTGTCGCCTCATAATCTATCATCAGTCTGTTCTTGACAACGAATATTTTTCTATACTCTTCAAACTATAAATATTTGTAGAAGTCGTTATCGTGTATTTCATTTTCCTGTTTACCATCCCTTCATGCCTTTCGCCTTATGACAGGGAAAAGGTCTTCATACTCTGCCTGCTCATTTTTTCGTTCATTCGAAGAGGCAGTCGACCTTCAGCCTTTTAAAAATCGGCCCCGAACGAGGTGATCCGTGGGATGACGTACCACTTCGTAAAAGAGGCAAGCGATGGGAGATTCGTCTTCAGCGTTCGGGCAATGAACGGTTCCATCGCATAATTCCCCATCGCTCACGCATCGCCAGTTTCCCATCTCGTCGGGACTGGGACAAAATTCCGCACCATTCCCGCAATCTGCAGGAGAAACATAGGGAATGTTCAAGCATCGGGAATCCTAAGGAGGGGATGAAGCGAAAAGTAAAAAGGAAAAAGCACCGTGAAGCCTTTTCTCCAGTCCACCATTTCGACTCCAGTATGGAACAGAGGCATTGCCTATTGCCTGAGGATGTCGTATCACGACTTTATGCTCAGTGGCTCCTCTAGGTGACCCAAAACCCCAGTAACATAAAGATTAAACTCCTCTGTTAGCGGTAGCGGTTATTGAGAATGCTCTTTGCCTCCATCGACTAGTGGACGTCTATCTCCTTTCGTATAAAGTTCTCCTCGAGTGTCGATGTGCTTCATTGCATAGTTCGGCAGTAGAAATTTACATGAAGCATGGGGAATTCACCTCGAACCGTGGGGCTGGAGAGTGGGCGATCAAGAGTTAATCGAACAAGAGTTAAGTCAGGGGTGGAAGGAAAAACAAGACGAAAATGGAATCGAGTGGACGACTTTCTTTGAGTACCCCTCTCATGTGTTTATTTGGGTGACAAGAGCTGGCATAACAGGCATGCCTCACGATCCCTTCCTCTTTTTCTCCTCTGTAGAGGCAATCGACTTTTTCCGGCTGCTTGTAAATAGTCCACACCCACGTTTATATGGTCTATTTCTCATGGGGCCTCTCCCCCGAATATCGTTGCCTTCGAATCAATGGAGTAATCGAAATGCACAGTTGACGCGCAGAATTCCGTGAAAAGAACTCTGCTGACTCTCTGCTGCATACTTTCTCTTCCTGGGAGACATGATCTTTTATGAAATAACATAAATTACTCGCAGCTTGTGAAAAACCCTGTGCAAAAGCTGCGAATGAAGTGTTTTCTCTACGTTTCAGTTGATTTTAAATTCTTTAAAAAAATTTTTCCAGCCGTACTTGCTAACACGATCATCTATGGGTAAAAAAATAAACGTTCTGGCCTGCAGGTCAGTGCAATAGAATGTTAGACAATAAGATGGCCGAGATTCAATTGCAGCCAATAGGCGCGCGGCACTTTCTGCATGCTACTGAACTTGGCGATTTCCAAAAGAAGCGCATTTCAGCACCTTCTCTTGAATCAAGAGAGGAAGAAGAATAAAGAGAAGGCCAAATCCGACTCGCAGTTTGATTTGAGCTGTGAATCATCGATAAAATGTTGGATTTACCCTTTTATTCCAGATTAACATCCAAAGAGTAAGGATTGGTTCGACCCAGATGTGAATGATTTAATGCAAGATTCTGATGCGAGAATACATAGCTTCAAATCTTTTCGCTTTTATTCTTCTCTTTTGATGCTAAACAATAATTGTATTGAAGATCGCGAAGCCAGTATTATATCTGAAATATTGGAGTGCTGCACGTGCCCCTTCTCACCAATGTACCTGTTTAGCCTACTGTTCTTCCAGAAGTATAGAATAAAAGAACATAAGACTTCTGCGTTACTTTTTCCGCTCACTGAAAGTGAATTATAGGAAAAAGAATGGATTTAAAGTTGAAATTCGAGAAATTCCACTTAGAAATTAGAAAGACTCGATTTGAGTTGGGAGTAGTATGCCAAAAAATGATCTGATAATCATTCTATCATCCTTATTATTAATTTGCATTAAAAATGCTTAGGAATTTATTTATTGAATTCTTAATTCATCATTTCAATTTGAAAGAGATTCTGATTAAATTTGAATCTCAAGAAAGTCAGATTCGTATATTTCTGGGAGAAGTAGGAACTTATAAATAACGATTGTTTTTGACGCAACGTTTAGATGATCCTCTTCTGTCGCAGAATTTTCTGCGCTAAATAAATGAAGGATTTAGGTCTCATGCCAGTCACTAAATCGCAGGAGAATTTCATTGCAGAAAGAGGTTCAATGAATATCAATTCATATGTATTGTGAACAGAACAAAAGGTTGGAGATGTGATGGACAGAGGTGAAATCGCATGAGTTACGACCAGATTCAGTTCTATCCGTGGCGATATTTTATGTTTTGAGGAGAAGGGGTAAAAGATGATAAATGTCGCATCTTCCAACGATGACGAAACTCCACTAGCAGAGCCCACACGAGAAGAAATACCACCTAGGAAAAGGATTGTCATTTCCCCATTGAAAAAGGATAGAGCGATTTATTTGAAACACTCCACAATCAATTAGCGGTCCTCAAATTTTTTGTTTGCACCCCTTTATGGACCCTGGCTTGGCTTAACGCCTCCCCCTAGGGACCCTGGCTTAGCTTTGCGCTCCCTTTCCTTGTGAGTACCAGGAAATGGAGCCTACCCCCACACATGTTTTCTTCATATGATTGAAAAAATATATATATATTTCATCAGTTCAAGGATCGAGTCACAGCCAGGAATCAGTCATCAAATTTAATGAGAACAATGCCCGCATGCTTCTGGACCCACAGGAACGAATCTTCTGGGCCCACAAATGATGGAATCTGGAGTGGACGGTGGCAATAACGACAATAACAATAAATGGTGGTAATGATGGTAATAACAATAAATATCATTTTCAGCATCCAAACGACACGGAATATTCGCACCGGTGAGATGAGGCATATGGGAAGAGGATTTTCGAAGACCCAATAGACAGACCTCACCTATTTAAAGTACACCAGTGCATGAACACCGAATGTTCGAGTTACGGCCGAAACAGACGCAAGATCCAATTTTCGTCTTGATTTGGATGGCGGAAGATCGCCGATGGAGATGAACGGTTTCTTCCACTTTCACCCGATCAAGTGGGATCTCGACCCCACATTCCGATTGACAAGAATCAAAAGGTGAGATTTAATCTTTGACCTTTTCATGGTTGGGGTAAAAGTGCACAGGGGCGACTTTCTACGCTTGATTTTCACGACTGATTGCCATGTCTGCCACCTTTAAAAAGGTGGAGGCAAGGTTAACTCCCAATTTCATTATCCTTCCCTGTGCACGATGGATAATGAAAATGAATCGGATTTGGCAGGAACTGCAAGGAGTGGAAGGAAGCTGGCCCTGAAAGGATGTGTTAATAGATTCCCCTGTAAGCGCTGGTAAGTAGCTGGAAGTGCGATGATGACAAGTGCCGAGCTGCGTCACCCTGGACAATCAACACCACGTTTTGAGTGTCTCTGGGTACCATGCTCATGAAAAGAAACCGGGCAAGATCAGAGTGGCGAAGGTTATTCGTCAGATGCGTAGATATGCTCCACTCAGCATACTCAATACAAGAAATGCAGGGACTTGGAGGCTCGGATTGACCGTCTCCAGAATCGACTTCTGACGAATGAAATTGATGCATCAGGCCATTCTAATTTGGTGTCATTTGTGTCGGCCATCTATTCCTTTGGATGCAATTTGTTCAGATGCATTTTTTAAATTATAGATGTATGACCTGATTTGTGTATATCTCATCATGGTATGACTGCTTCATCAGACAAAAATGATTTTTGTTCTCCCTGAAGGACTGCTGGAAATTCTGTATATCTGCAATCCTGCCTCATCTCTCCTATTTCGGCTATGCTGGGTGTCTAAGAAGCAACTAAATTAAGAAAACTTCGTATTCTTGAACCATGGGGCTAGAGTTGCAGTTTCTATCAACTCCACGTCATTTTCAGTGTCCATTTTGCACAAGGTAGTAAAGTTAAACTGGTGGTTGACCTTGCCTCCCTTTTTTTTTTAAAACCCCTTTAGACTTGGTGTACCCATGTACATGAACTCAAAATTTTTTCTCTTTAAATGACTGAGATCATTTTGACATCTGCATGTACATTCAATACCTCGTTTACTATTATATTGGGTTGGAAAGAAAGTCTTGCAACACTTTCTGACGAAGCCCTGCGGAACGCCTTCAACGCGAAGCCGAACGCCACCACTCGCGAATTGGCGACTACACTTGGAGTCACCCATTATGGCCATCGGCAACCATCTGAACGACCTCGGCTATCGGAAGGTTTACTCGACATGGGTCCCTCATCAGCTCAGCGACTCTGAGCCATGTCAGTGTCTGCGAGTCACTGCTCCTTCGTCCGCACAGAAAGGACCTTCTGAAGGAAATCGTTACTGGAGATGAGAGCTGGGTCCTCTACGTCGACCATACTCGCAAGAGTCAGTGGCTTCCACGAGGAGAATTGCCGCCACACGAACCGAAACCAGGGTTCCACGAGAAGAAGGTTCTTCTCTGCTGTCGGTGGGATTCAGAAGGAATGTTGTACTATGAGCTCCTGCCAACCGGTACCACCGTGACTGCCGTCGTCTACGCTGCTCNCTCGAAAATGATGTCTGCCGTTTCTTCGCTTCGCAATCGCCAGAGTTCTGGGCAAAGGGCATCGAGCAGTTACCCGTACGTTGGGAACATGTCATAGACAACAATGGTCATTACATTGTAGGCTGAAATTGTATTTATAAAATTTTGAAAAATGTGCGCAGTGTTGCAAGACTTTCTTTCCAACCCAATATTTAAAAATTTGGAAAACCCTTTAAATGACTTCCTTTCATGTCACAATACCATATTATAAAGGGAAAATTTTAGCATTATCAGAAATAATTCAGGCCTGAAGGGGTTAAAGGCTGAGGCAGACATGATTATCAGTCATGAAAATGATGCGTGGAAAGTCGCCTCTGTGCACTCTCACACCCATTTATCGAGAC
The DNA here is from genome assembly GCA_905338385.1 of Darwinula stevensoni. Taxonomy (NCBI): domain Eukaryota; kingdom Metazoa; phylum Arthropoda; class Ostracoda; order Podocopida; family Darwinulidae; genus Darwinula; species Darwinula stevensoni. The sequence goes on from CAJPEV010003782.1 coordinate 11,062, forward strand.
GAGATAAAGGGGGAAATTCATCAAGGATCCATCCATTAAGTCTCGGGGGCGAAAGTGGAAGACACGAAATGGGCACCCATTGAAGAAGAATCGAATTTCAAAGCCTTCACTGGGGATTGCTTTCATTTACTTTCGTACTCCTGAAGAAAGCCAGAAAGGTTTTGGTCTCGCATTTCAGAGAAAATGGGCGGATCTGTGTCCCACTTACTCTGCTTCGATCGCTGTTCTTCAGCGATTTCACAAGACGGAGAAGAAACGTGAACATTTTTCAGTTAAAAAAAAATTAGATAAAATAATCCATTTTAAAAAAGTTGTTGAAATTGCTCATATTATTTATGATAAAAAAAAACTAAAACCCCCGTGACCTGTTGCCCTCCCCCTCGCCCGGGACCCCTTGCCCCATCACCACAGAGGTAACGCTCCCCAGTTTGAGAACCGCTGCATTACATTCATAAGTCTAAATTGTCGTCAGGGCAACCTCTATCATTTTGTCTTGTTCAGGGACAATGAAGGCACGCCGAGAAAACGTAATCTCCATGAAATTCTATGAGTCTGACATTTTTCGACAGTCGAATGCGATTTCGGAGAGCAGGTGGCGAAAATATGAAGTCAGAATCCCAGCAAGACTCCCAGTCCCAGTCTCTCTCACTGTTCACCAAAAATTCAAGGCTCGCTGGAAATCCTTTTCGTTTTTCTCGAAATAAACTCTCAGATCGATGAGAGATGTAAACAGCATATGCATATGGCTTGTTTCATGTGAAAAAAGTTGTAATGATGCAGAAATTGAAGGAATTTGTGTAGCGCCACGAGGATCTTGACCGGAGAGAGTCCGAGGCAGGGTTCATTCAACTTTCAACGAGGTGAATCATTTCACGAGGAGCAGGGCTCCGTAACTTTGTGTATTGTACATTGAGTGCTTCTCTAATTAGACCATCGAGTAGGGACGCCGGAAAGGACCTGTTTATCTTCAAAATGAAGATTCCCCATTGTGGAATTCTCTTGACTGCTGTCACTGCATGCATCTCATCAGCTGCCGGTGTGGCATGAGTCGCTCTTCTCCATTGTGGGCAATTTCCCGAGAAATTTTACGGGAAAATTCCCCGTGTTCCACGGTCGAGAATTCTGATGATTAATGCAGTGGTTCGTCTACTTGCGATGCTTAATATCGTCTTGGACATAGACCGAATTTCCGTGCAAATGGATATCCTCTACATAAAATTTACCACGTTTCATTAAATTTTAATTTATACAATCTCCTACTGCCAATTTTCGTACTGTAGAGGCGCACAAGTTATTATGGCATTGCAATTTTTGGAAATATATACTTGTAGGTTCGGGTTTATGTTGAGCTTTCCGGTTCATGAAATTGTCCTTGTCCTAACATGTCACTATTGCGTTCACCATTAACAAGACGAATTTACAATGTAAAATTTTTCCTTTATCGTCAGTTGCAGTTTAATTCACACGAGTGAATTAAGAAATTAATCTAGAAGTTTTTCAGAGCATTGCACGGGTTTACTTTGAGATGAATCATGATAGCCCAGATGTCGTCAAGTCCGATCTGATATTTGTAGCTAGAAATTGTAACTTGAATCTCGAAACGAATAATGCAAAATAAGGTGCTCGCTTGCAACCGAATTCTTGCTCCAAAAAAGTAGCCTATTCTGTCCCCAGCAAGCCTTGTAGAAAATGCCTAGCCATCTAATACAAACCATCCCCGAAGTTTCCAGTCCGAGAAATCATATTACTTGAACTTGGAATCGGAGAGGCTGGGAATTTTATTCCATCACGGCAATCATGAGATTGCCATGGTTCATATACACGTGTTGGGTTCTCGTGAAGGACATCGCTCGTTTCGCGAATATGGACCTGCCACCTGGGAAATTCACAAGTGCCAAGTTGTTCCTATTCGCGTCTTGAAATAATGACCGTCGTGCGATGAACTCACCTCCTCTTCGCGTCCAGACGGCATGCGGGAGAGAACTGACGAAAAGCGAAGGCAGCAGCAGCAGCAAAATGATGGCACGACACATCGCAAACATCGTGCAATATTTTCGGGCACGTTTCCTCCTGTGTAGGTGACGAAAACTGTTTGATGATCTCCCGTCGGCGCTCTCCTTTTTAAAAACGGCTCCATTCATCCGTTGGAATCATGCGCTTTCGGCCGAGTCCTTCCTGCGCACGTTCAGGTTTCCTTGCTGAATGGCTCCTTGGGTTTCTCCCGGGGGTTCCAACATCCACTACTCTCGTTTCTGCCTTTTTCTCTTGCTTCTGTACCACACATTCATGTTCAAAAACGTAAAACACTTTCAAGGTAAGAGGGGGGGGGGGGAAATCTTGCACACGATGCCACAAAAACTTAACTTGAACATGATTGATTCATCACCATGCAAATTAAAGATTTTGAATAGCACCCTTAACTGTCGTAATTTGACAAAGGGGCTATTCCATTCAACAATATTTTGATTTTTTTGTGCTCCACCAAATTCGATTCGTTTAAAATTTAATGATAGCTTAAATCTAGGGTACCGAATTCAGTTGAATTCGAACCACCCTGGGCAGAGACAGGGCAATCACTAGTTTTGGCACCACTGCACACTTCCTGGCATGCTACTCTCCAAAATATGCATCAAATTTTCTCCCAATAATGCAAAAACTTGTTCAATAGCGCATTGCTTTGAAGTTGCTCCTTTCGATGAAACCAAAATGGCAGCTCTATATTAATTTGGAAACATCTTTTTAATTGTTCGATAAACATCACCCAAGGGGGTTACATCTTGCATGCATCTTGCCTCAATGTAGTTCATAAGTCCCCTTGTCCTTGTTCAAAGTGGCATGTTTGGTTCTTGAGTTATTTCATATGACAACTCAACCATGAGGTCTGCTCGAACAAGTCTGATTTTTGGCAAGGAATGAGTCCTCGTCAACAAAAATATTTGACATAAGATTTTGTTGCAGTTGAGCAGGAACGAACGAAGATATAACACCAGCCAATTTTGGTACGACTGCACACCACCCAGTTTGCCACTTCATGAAATATACAAGTTTGTCCATTATTAAGCTACAGAAGTATTCATTTCGCTCTTTCAAATGGTTTTGCAGTAACTTTAAAACCCAGACCTGACTCATGACTTTCTTTCATGAATTTCATGACCCTTATTAAATTCATAAGGGTCTGCTCTAGGAACCAGTGCGCGTTTCTTTAGATGATGAATTTCCAAACCGATGGATGGAATGAGGAGTGTTCATCCTATCGCCTTCCAGGTCCCCGGACCTGACCCCTAGAGACTTCCATTTGTGGGGACATGTTAAAAAACATTGTATATGCCACACGCACACGAAGCGTGGCTGAATTGTGCACACGCATTGGGAGAGCAGTCAGGAACATCGTACCTGCTCAATTGGAGGCAATTCTGGATATGTTCACTAGAAGGGTGCATGCATGTTTTGACAAAGATGGCGGACATGTGGAAGTGTGAGATGTATGATTTGGTGTGTCATATAAAAATATACAAAATAACCTTTAATATTATATATGTCGCATGTTTTAGCGCCACCCCGTTCCCAAGATATACGGGCATTAAACCCCTCAATGACTTCCTGTCCATCCTGTATTTTGTTTCTTTCTCCCTAATCTCCAAGTCACGAATGTTTGAGAAGAGATCGACAGAAATGCGATTAGGTCCAAATTAGACGACGTAAATGCCTATCTTCTATCAGCACAATGAGGGCGCGTCGGCATGTTTGTCTAGACTTGACGTCATCGCTCGCAAGAATGGGGAGAAAAATTCTCGGGCGCATTAAGGTCACTTGTGGAAAGAAGCCTCTCATTACTTATGTAACGCGCCGCGCCTGTAGCCAATCTAATAACTTTTCTCCTCTCAAGGAACACATTGGATCCGCGATGACTGCCGAAGGTAGAGACGGAACGGGGCGAAAAAGGAGAAAGGGGAGAGGGAGGGTCAGGCATGAGATGGAGTGTACGGAAGGACCGTTACAGAGGACCAGGCGTGAGATGAAGTGGACGGAAGGACCATTACGTCCCGATGAGAGTGGCGGGGGGCAGCGTAACGGCACATGGAAAACGTCATCCCAAAGATGTTCTGTTTTCGCTTTCCCTTCCTGACTGCAACTTCCGCGACATTTACGAAAACGAAGTGAGGTGGAGTGCCATACAGGGTGAATCAAAAGTCCGTTCTCATGGGCGCGTCTTTTTCTCCAGCCGCTAGCAGCTGCAAGCGAAAAAGACGCGCTGGCAGAGCAAGACCACGTCATCGAATGACGTCACTCTTGGGCAAGCAGCTGGCAGCGGAACATAGCGAACTATGGGAGCGCTGAGCAGCTCAGCCTTAACATGACGTAATGGGATGCTGGAGGCCTCAGCAGAGCTAGCAGAGTCGCTAGGAAAAAAGACGCGCCCCATATGTTTATATGAGATGTTGGAACTCTATGCCACGATCTTCCTATCTTCAACACTGCCGGTTTCCTTCAACCGCTGCAGAATTTTTCTTACTCCACGTTGACTCGGTTCAGGTTTTTCTGGGTGCCTACGGTGGAATTCTTCACATGCACGTTTCTCACTTAATCCTCCTACATGGAGAATAAGCAGTTCCACCTTCTCCTGCAGTGTGTTCTTGTCTCCGTCAACCATTTCTACCACTTACCTAGAAAAAAAAATAGCTATGAGAACGGACTTTTGATTCTTTGGTATTGGGCGCCTTCAGCGGTAACTCGATCTGTCTGGGCGTGTCGTGACTCGGGAAGTGGCACAGAATGATCTTCAAATTAAAATTACCGCTCTGAAATTTTCATGATTCAAGAGGTCGGAGACAGCATAATTGAGAGAGCCATTGCAATTGGAACACTGGAACTTCTCACGCACTTTCATCTTTTGAGTGGTTTAATATACCCACTTGCTCAGTGCGTCATGTCACTCCGTCACTCAAGAATGACGGTCGCCTTCCGACGATACGAAACTGATCGATACGAAAGTGGCATCTTCTCGAAGCATAATTGAGAGGGAAAATTCAGAAGACTGAAATTCATAGATGCTAAACCAAAGGAAGCGACGGGTCGTCGTGATCTCTTGCGTCATTCACAACTTCATTCCCAAGTTTTCCGGTTCTGGGTACGTACAGTACCTTCGCCGCTGGACGCCTTCCATGGTAGACGCCATGTTACTAGAGTCGACTCGACGGGAATGACTCCATCTCTGAGATTGGGTCATGACACATATCTCGGGTTAGGATATCACATATCGGGGGTTGATCGGGGGATCATCCCCCGATGCAGTCAACGATTCGTGCCATGACTCGAGTCGTCGCCTAGGTCACAAATATAATGCACCCAGTAACGCCTCAGTGTTGAGGATCTTCATGCTAGGGAACACGACTGATTTCCATTTTTTTCATTCTCTCGAGTAGGATTTAGCCCGAGATGGATTGTTGTCATGATCTGTATCTTTTTTCATATTCCTGGTTCGTGTGATTAGTATCTGTGAGGATATTAATGATTTCTATTGGAATTAAATTGAAGTGATTACTCATAACTGAGGTTGAATGTTGGAATGTTAGCTGAGAGGCTGTTTTGGCATCGGTGCCAGTTGACGGTTGCGTGTTTATGCAGGCTTTAGTTTTTATGATTTTTTAAATTTAATATAATGTGCAACTTCAAAAACTATATCTCATATAGATAATAAAATTTTTTTTTTTTACTGAAAAACGTTCACGTTTCTTCGCCTTGTAAAGTGACGGAAGAACAGTAGATCGAAGCAGAGTAAGCGCGACCCAGATCCGCCCTTTTTTCTGAAATGAAAAAACCGAGACCTTTCTGGCTCTTTCTCCAGGAGTACGAAACTGAATGAAAGCAATCCCCAGGTGCAGGCTTTGAAATCCCATCCTTTTTCGACGGGTGTTCATTTTCATCGGCAATCTCTCGCTATCCGAATCGAAAAAATGGATCGTGCCTCTGTTCGGGCCTTAACTCGAACCCTCAGTGTAGTTTTGATGCACTGGTGCATGCCATAGGTGAAGTCTGTCCGTCGGGTCTTTCCGAATCTTCTTCCCATGTGCCTCATCTCATCTGTGCGGAAATTCCGTGTCGTTTGGATGCTGAAAATTATGAGATTTTTGCCGTTATAGTCACTGTCCGTTGCAGATTCCATCAGTTGTGGACCCAGAAGCATGTGGGCATCGTTCTTCCTAAATTTCATGACTGATCATCCGATTCCTGGCTGTGACTCGATCCTTGAACCGTCGCAATATTTTATATTTCAATCATCATATGTTGAAAACATGTGTGGGGTAGACTCCATTTCCTGGTACTCTCAAGGAAAGGGGGCGTAACGCTAAGCTAGGGTCGCTTATTTTTTCTTCGAGCTATTTTTGGGAAAATCTCAAAAGTTTTCCATTATTAAATTACCAATGAATAGTGTAAATGTTTAGTTGACACCAACATATGCATGAAAGTCTTTCGTTTCAGGTAACAAAAAAGATAAAGGAAACGAGTTGCATTTAAATGATATTACAATTCACCAGAAGACGGCAATATCTACAATTTTTCTGTTTGAAAAACGCTGAACACGTCAGCATGCTCAATACTGCATAAATGCAACGTACGAGGGGTGGTCAAAAAGCTCCGGGACTGAATTTTTCTTTACGCTGTGGTGGCTCTTTCCGACAAGTGATGGGTATATCCTGCAAAATAGTCCTCTTCGGCATCTACACAAATTTTCCGGTGTTTTTTCAACCTCTGGAATCATTGCAAGCACTCATCTTTTGGAATCACCAGCAGCGCTCGTGGCGCGTTCGTAACGCTGCTCTAAATGTCTTGAAATGTCCTTAATTTTCCAGCTTCAGCGGTTTCTGGCCTATCCCGCAATCCCCGTGCTTCATAAGCCATCAAACTCACAGGACTTGGCTCCTAGTAATTTCTTCTTCTTCCCTAAGCTAAAGAGTGTGCTGAAGTGAAGGAGATTTCGGCATTCAAAGCAAAATTGCAAACGCGACGTGAGCACTGCTGGTGATTCTAAAAGATAAGTGTCAGCAATCTTTCCAGCGGCTGAAGAAACGCCGAAAATTTTGTGTATATGCTGAAATGGGCTAGATTGAAGTATATAACAATCCGTAGGCAAAAAGAGTCACCACAGCGTCATAAAAATTAAATTCCTGAACTTTTTGATCACCCCTCGTATGTACTTTACTTCCAAAGAAGATTACTTTTTTTCTACGGTAAAAATGGGAAAAACAGCGATCGGGTTTAATAGCCAATTTTTGAGAGCCGTCCACTGACGCTTTTTTTCCTCGCTGAAACTATCGTAGATATCGAGTAAAATCAGAAACCTCAGTTCATCATTTGCATGACAGAATTTCTATTTAAAAAATTAAATACCATGAGCTGACAGATTCTTTGAGGCTACCTCATTTGCAATGGAACCACTCATTCGACGACGAGTGTCTAGAATCAGGATAAGTGTGTTCCTTTTGAACCTGAAAATTTTTCTGAGTTTAAGTGCCAAGGGTATTGCTTGTTGAAGGGGCTCAGCCCGGATGAAGTGGAATCTTTAATGTATTGACCTAAATAAATCCTTTTTCCGATCCTTCTCTAGTCCGACAGGTTTATCTTTCAGTTCACTAATTAGGATTTAAACTTTCTCACCTTATCCAAATCGAGTATATTCAATATATATCTCGTATGTTGATTGGGAAAAAATTCAAAATTCCTATTACTTTTCGAACACCCCTCGTATTTGTCTGCCAAGAAAAAAGTTATCGAAAATAAACGCCACTACGAGATGGGATCGTGAGAGACATCCATTCCGTCGCAAACGTCACCCTCCCATTCCATTCGGTGGCAAACATCGTCCTTCCCAATGTCATTGAGCATATTCCCTCATGCGTTCATCCTACATTCATGATAAAAAATACTTTGACCTGTCTTATGACGCACGTTCGAGTTCGATAATACTGTAAGAAGTACGAAATGGTCCATTTTTCCGACTAATTTCCATCATCACGACTCGGACCCGCCCTCAGCCGCGACAGGCGATATAGACCTCTCATCTACTTTCCAGAAAGTGCCCAAATCCATGGAATTTGTTTGCATCGTGTCGCGCTTCAACGCTTCAACGCTTCAACGCTTCCACGCTTCCACGCTTCCATGAATGCCCAAACAAATGATACTGGCCTTGCATCGAACCATCGTCTTTCGACCGATCATCGATGTCGAGTCCACATCGTTGCGTGGGCTGGCTTTTCTTTTGGTATATCGAGTACTGGAATGCAAGGTTATTGTTATTTTACTGACTTATTTGGATAACGTTTGGGGATGCGTTCTCTCGCTTTTTTCCTTAAAGAAATAGGTGCGTATGTATATATTGTATTTTAAGACTTTGAACCCTAGGAATTCGAATGTGTTATGAGCGTAGGACGTCAGATGACGGCTGCAGGGCCCAAGTGTTAAGAGATGCGGGTGCGATGAAGCGGTCCAAAGGGCGTTCAGAAAAAAGTTCCAAAATTCCTGGAGGGGGGAAGGGGATCCAGCTAAAGGTCGTAAAGAAGCACCCAGAGAGAGTTCACTCGTAATACTTGGAACAGGAACTCCTAACGGTGTCTCAAAGAGTCGAATTAAAGTTTTAAGGTCATGAGTGAACCCATATGATGAAAACTTTCAGAAAGTCTGAGGAATGGAAAAAGAGAGTGGTTCGCTGATAACATCAATTTTCTTTTCTTCTTCCGAACCACTTTTTTTGTGCCACTATAATGTTTAACAGGGAAGTAATGTCGAGACGACGTCACCAAAGTTAATTTCTCTTAAGTTCTTCCAGTGTTACCGATGTATCGATGCTTAACGTGCATCTGGTTTAACAAGCATCAAGCTGATCTATGCACCTCATAGCCATAGTATTGGCAAATAAATATATTTAAGTCTCTCTGGACCTGATAAAAATTCCTGGAAAGCAGAAGTTGAAAACCCTTCCATTCAAAATAGAACGGCGCTCAATATCTAGGAAATGAACTCGATGAGCTCACGGTAAGGAGAGGTCCGTGAGGCTTGCCCCTTTCCATATTTTTGCGTGCATGAGTTGAATACAATTTCGATTTTCGGGCTCACACGAGAGGGCTCAGTTTCTTGTCAAATGTTTTGAAACCACAAAGCGTAATATGATAAAGTGTTTGACGTCGAGGTACAGGAGCCGAGCTCCAGTATTATTTTGAGGCACCGGAAGCAATTTCGAGGCAATTTTATGCCGGTGCCAAGTGGCGGAAAGAAATCGGTTCCTGGAACTCCACGCCCATACATTCGAATGTATTTGCACAGCAGGGATGGTTCCCGTCCATTCAGGGATGGCTGCTGTCCACTCAGGCATAGCTCCTGTCCGGTCCATCCATTTTTCATACCGAAGGAGCAAACGGGCGGATGATCTTAGGTATATATTGTGACTCCGACGTACAGAGCAGAGAGAAGACAAAGAGATATTTTTAGCAACAACCCTTTCCTCGTCCAATGAGCCCTGATACAAAAATATAGCCATGTGTATAGGATGTGCCGTGAACTTGAAAGTCCTATACTCGGTGTATTTTCATCAAGACATGTGATAGCGATTATGCAAAGTATTTTGAAGAGATTCTTGAGTCATGAAAAGATTAAACAAAAAGTGAAACGTGTGACCGTCGGAGTTCTGGTAGTGAAGGGGTTAAATAAAAGTAGCGGTTACCGTCAGAGGCTTTTGTTGTACCGTTTGTTCTACGGCGGAACTCGATCATGACGTCATCGAAGGGACCGGGAAAAAATCCTCGCTATTGTCCACGTTCCTGATTAACTAGGTAAGATTTTTGACAATTATGGAAACAGACGAGCTTGCAAGTGGGTATCAGTGATCGACGCCTGCTTCATTCCGTCCATTTCTTATCGAACGAATCGCGTTCACTTTCTCTCTCATCTTGAAGGTTTGCCTCTTTCGCTTTTCGGTAGCCGTACAGTTTACAAGAACAACGAATAGCACCTCAAGTTTAGGATTAAGATGTTTCGGAGAGCGTGAGATTTTGCCATGTGATTTCCCTGCAGCAGTCACGCTCTCTGCACCCAAACGAAATCCTCCAGGAATGAACATTCCGGGAAAGAGAAAATGAAGGCTTCCCTACAGTCTTCGTTCCGGACGATGGAAATGGAAAATTCCATCCATCGGGGAGCATCACGACGAGTAGTGAGTTTACGACGTCGTCGGTCTTGTAAGTAGAAGAAAGTTTCACTTCGCGGTTATCGAGGTTCTCCCAATAACCGAACGCGAGCGAGGTATAAATGCGATACGACGAGGAACCAGACGCAAGAAGCATTATGCCCATAATTGCAGTCGAACTCTGGAACACCAAGTTTGCCAGAATCCCAACTCACTTTGACCCACAATCCCACAATTTGGCCCACTTTTAAACTTCCAGGAATTCAATTTTAGAATATTTTATGCCATGTAAAAAAAAAATACAAACAGGAATTACGTACAGAAGGTTGTAAACAAATTCTGTTTATATAATACTACCTTGTATTTTCAGTATAATACTTTTTAAAATTATTCTCACAGACTATTATTCTCAGAAAAGAGTTGGCTACTTGAGGAACTAGCAGGGAAGCCATGAGTCACTCTCGGTTACTCGCAAAGAAGGCAGATCCCTGTTAGCGTGGAAAAGTTCAACCAAAACAAAATTCGGAGTATTGAAGACTTCAATGAAGTTGAACGAGTGAATCGTTGGGAAGCCGTGCTCCTCCGCTCATTGTGGCGCACAATTGCAAGACAATATCGAATAGAAAGTAGGCCACACCGAGTACTTGACCTTATGAGAGACCATTTGGAACATCTGCTCCATCATCTGCCTCATTTCACCACTGGTTTGATTAATTTCGACGAGAATGAGCCGGCTTGGGAGATGAACCTCGCAGTGAATTTCGATAGTCGTCACTCCTGGAAACATTCTCTTCTCTTCATAGATTTTGCCCGAATATCTTCGCGTGAGGAAAATGTATATCTCCTGGTGCCACACAGTCTGACAGAAGTCCAGGGAGAATACGAGTATGAATTGGCGTAAGTTTACGATGGAAAGGTTGCACGAGGGTAAATCTTGGGCGCTTCAAGTTTTGACTGCGACGAAATCTGGACGGATCGTTACGATCCGGAAACGATGTGGCGATCGACCGCGTGTGTGTTTCCGGGAACCCCGAGGTCGAAGTAGGTATGCCGCGGACGAAATGCCGGCAAGAAGACGGTTTCGGTATTTTCGATATTGGGTGCCGCGAAGGCCAATGGGAGGAGGAACGGAAGGCAGTTACTGCTCTCTGGTGCACCCCAGTTTGTCTCCCGAAAGAGTTGGAAAGGTACGCCGGCGCCGTACGAAGTGAAGCCTCTGTGGAATCCCCTTGCACCGCGACGATGCCAGTGCACACGTAGCAGCACGCACATGCGATTTCGTGGCCGATGAAGATTTTCGGCTGTTGCCTCGCCCTCCTCTCTCGCTTGACTTTATCCCTTCTGATTATTTTCCTTTTTTCAAAGCCAAGGAAGGTACGAAAGTGAAATGCTTCCACGGCGACGACGAGGCACTCTCTTCGTGAGCGTTTGGCAGGTTACGACTAGTCCCTCTAGAGGTGGCAGATTCGGCAGCGATAAGAAAGACCGCACGAGGGGGGGATCTCATCGGACTCGCTTAATCCTGCATGGAAAAGAACCGGACTTATAATCGCAGAAATCGTAGAGGTTACTATCTCCAGCAGAAAGTTTCTACCTCATGATGGGATTTTAAAAAAAAGATCATGTTCTTTTATAACATGCAACCATCCCTTACATTTTGGACATTTACATATTGAAGCAACATTGTTAATCAACATTCCTGGAACGTTGCCGCAATGTACTGTGCTGCTTGGGGAATGACTTTTGACAGACGTATTTTGGCTGATGAATCAGGGGAGAGGAAGGTGGGGGGGGGGGGCAGCAGAGCATGGGCTCTATACCTCACCCGAGCGATATCAGGGGAGAAAAATTTGATCTCCAAAGGGGTGCCAGGGGGCGGCCCCTTTCCCCCCCACCTCCCCATAAAATAAGCCATGATTTTCGACTAGTAAAACCTCGTCGGAGAAATATAGGCGGAGGGAAATGCCGCTACTACAGTCGCCCTTGAGCTTTCTTATTCGCTATTCTTTTAGCAAGAGACTTCCGGATACTGGCACGCGGTCCAGTTTGAGTCGAGGAGAGCTGGCAACTTGGCAAACTTCCCAGCTTCCCGTCTTATTGAAGATTCATAGAGGGAGACAATCGCGGGGGTGGACAAGTCCATCACGAATTTCCTCGTAACTCTTTCAGATGAGCATCGTGATTGGGTCGGGCGTTGATGGAAGAGGTCCCTATACCGGGTCCATTCACAGAGCAGCTCGTGACGAATAGACTGTAAAAATTGATGAAGAGGCTCGTTTCTCTCGGATGCCATCCGCGTCGATGTGCCGCTCTCGTTCTTCTACCCGCGGGACTTGGATGCTCTCCCTCTTCAATCTTCACTGTCCATTTCCCGTCTCCTCGATCCCGCCCCCTGCTTCCTTAGCGTCCACGGGGAGGAAGCTCACAGGTTACATCACGACCTTCACGACCTTACGGTCAGTGGCGTAGCCAGGTTTTCGTCAATGGGGGGTCTAAGCGGAAAGTTGGGGGGCTAACTTCGCCTCGTCGGGGTGGGGCAGACGCATTTCGACCAGAGTTGGGGGGGCTTGAACCAAACTTGGGGCCCCCCGTCGCTACGCCACTGCTTACGGTGTTCTTCACTCGAGTCAGACAATTCTTCATTCGACTTCGACACTCGTGCATGAGGAGCGTCCCATGCACGAGTGTCCGAGCCGAGTGAAACGTCACGTGACTCGGTGAAAAACAACGTAAGTAATACGACATGACGGTCAGGAACGAGCATGTTCCTGTACGGCAGCATTGGCCTACAACGGCGACATGCAACCCACGTCGTTGCACCCTGCCATTCTTTCACTCCGATGGCATATTGAATCACGTGGGTTAAATCTAAATTGATTTCCCTTGTGTTTCGAAGAGTCCTCGTCCATGAATGAAATTTGTCGAGGGGTGTTCCTTCGTGCGCCAACAATATGCATGGCGGAACATCTCCAGGGAAATTCCTGATTCACTTTCACAAACTAGTATGCAAACAATATGCAAACTATGCAATAAAAAGAGAATTTTATTGAATCATCGCAAGATAAGAAGCAGCCGGTGTAAGAAGCTACGCGAGAAATTTTAGTCTCACGATCTTGTTTCTTGCGACACGAAAGAGGACGTTGAATTCCGGTTATGATCATCTCGAAATGAAAGTCTTGGAATCCCGTGGCTTTTCTATGGGAACGAAGAGACGACAAAAAAACGAACGGCAAAAGGATGACACATCGATCGAAAAAAAAAGAGCAAGGGAGAAGACCGAAAGAAAATTATGGTGAATGTGATTGAATGCAATACGGATCTTATTTATTTAAGATGATGTGGCGAGAGTTGCCGAAACTCTGGCCGGCTTGGCTGGCTCCCTTGTTGGTACCGGCCTGCAGACCGATCACGGATTCCCCAGCTCGGAGTTGCTCTTCCGAGAAGTCACGCTTGTTCTCGTCTGATGGCTTCTTACCCAGATGAGGACCATGGTACTCCTTGTGCTTGTACGTCTGCATGTGGCAAAGTATCCAAGTTTACAACAGAATTGAGGATTCTCTAGCAATAGCTACACATTTCACCCATTCATCCCGTTGCTGGTACACTTTCCTCATTGACACCATAGGAGTGTCGCCTTTTTTTTTAAAAAAAAAAACCTGAATGTACTCTAGAATGATCATTATCGTCATCTTGAGAATCGGTAGATCGAAAGAGAAAAAAATTGATTCAAGGTATGTGAGTACCCTTGAATTTTTTGGGCAGATATCGTCAGAGATCGTTGCTCATTCTCATTCTCATCTTGCAGTAATTTTTTTATTTACGATTAAGTGTTTCGCGAAGTCATTTTCGTTGAAGCACAAGGGTCGCACAGGAAGTTGTGGGACACAAGAAAAACAGAGGCAAAACCTATGGACGGGAAGGACAAATCACGCCCATTTTCACTTGCCTATTCCGAGTTTCAGCATGCAGGCGCCTTTAGACTTTCATCGACCGCCATGTGATTTAAGGTTAACCGTGCAGTTCACCCAAAACAATTCTCGGACCATGATATTTTATGATTTCGAACGTGGCTTCAAGCGCTATCGTCCGATCATGACAAAGTTTGAGGACGATGGACCGAATAAATTCACTGACATTATGTGGCATGCTAGATTCCGACGCGGTCGAGTGAGTCTCGCCGATGAACCTCGCTCTGCTCCACCACCTTCAACAGTGACTACAGACTCAGTGGATCTCAGAGGGTTAACGTCATTCTTTACCAAGAACTTTGAACGAAGAATATTGCATCGTTGGGTGCATCATTACATCTGGATGCCCAGAACCAAGATCAATGGTGAAAGGCGATGATACAAGATTTGACGGAGGTCGATCTCGCCGTGTCTACGACATCGTGACTGGTGACTGGTGGCGCCTCGTAGATGTACCGGTTTTGCCCTGCGACGGAGTGACGATCGGCAGGGAGGGTTTTTCCAGGTGACCATAAGCCAACTGGGGCCAAAAGAGCGCGTAGCACGGGCGAAGAAGATCATTACCTCCTTCGGTAATTCTGATCGTCTAAATATAGTGACCTTCGAGGGACAGAGGCTCGTCGATGCCAAATGGTACTGCTAAATGTACCTCCCCGAGGTCTTGGAGGAAATTCAGGTCAGTCGTTAAAAGCAGGCCTCAGACGAACACTTTCCGCATCACGACCATTCATCTGCCCCCACAGCTGTCAGAATATTGGACTTCCTGGCCGAATCTTGAATCCAATAGGTGAACCATCTCCTCTATAACCCAGGCCCTACCCACTGCTACATTTTCTTGTTCCCAAAGATCGAGGAACATTTGAAGAGTGGAATGTTTGAGTCCCCCGATGAATGCAGAACCACGTTTACGAAGTGCGCAAGGCAGCTACCGTTTCGGGCACGACAGGACTGTTTTTAACAACGGTTCACGAGGATGAAATTCTGCGGGGCCCCTCAAGGGTTATGCTTTCAGAAGGTACGTCAATAATTTCGATTATCTGATGACTACATTTCCCGTGTCCACGAACTTCCCGAGTGACCTTCGTATACTGCGAAACATACTTTACTTCCAGAAGACTTTATACCTGTCGTCCAAGAGCGAAGATGGTAGTGGTGACCATGGCAAGATCTTTCTTCTCCCACAAATCCACTGTTTGGAACACATCCACATCTGATACCCCATATTCCTTGCAGGCGTTCTGGAACCTAGAAAAATGCGGGAAAACCACTTTGTGCAGAATGGTTCTTTCATCCTCATTACGAATTCCAAAATATTTCGCTCGCCATAGGTATGGATCTTGATGCTCCATTTATGCATAATAATAAAAAGATTTTAAGTGATTTAAAGTGGCTTAAAGTTTTCATATTGGGAATATCGTGTCGATTTTCGGCCACGACTACGAATAGGAGCAGGATGTCCAGGAGGAGATTTTACGTACATGTTAATGTTTTCCATCATTTTGAATTGGCTGCCAGAATTGTTGATTTTGGGGATGGCGCCGGGCTTGAGTTTGTTCATGAGTTTGCAGAGGACGACGCCATCACGGATACTATCTTCGTAGCTGTGGCCAGGAGGGAATTTCTCTCCCAACACTGTCTCGATCCACGCCTGCGCCTGCTTATCCATCTCCGGATCCCTCTTCATGGCGATCTGCCAAACAATCGCAAAAAAATCAGTTGCACCATCCTTGTCATTCACTGCCATGCAGTGCCTGTCTCCCTTGATAGGGCGCGAGCTCTTCGCTTTGCTAATGGCTCAGTATAGTACAAACCATGTTTTTTCATGCATTCTGCGCTGGAGAATAATCAATTTTCGCAGCAGCGTGGGGATATAAGCCAAACTCTCTCTACCATGACATTTATGCCCATAAATATCAAGATCCAATGGACACACTGAGTTTATTCACATCATTGCTGATCTCGTTATTGTAGTTGAACTGTAGGGTTAAGGTTCTTCCGAGGCGAAAAAGTCTGTCGATGTCCAAAAATACAAAAATCATGTAGCGAGGAAATATTGAAATCTCGCCAAATTTTCAACTGATGTCCACCATCCTTGTCCATCAACATGTTATCAACGAGGATGGCGTTGTTTAAAGGTAACAACATATCTGGAAGGTATTAATAAAAGATGCTGATGTCAATTTTTGCTTCCTGGTAGTTGGCATCAGCCCATTTGTTGCTCTTTTCAGTGAAGAAAGTAAGTAGGAACGAATGGGAACGGCGTCCCTGAAAGCTCTCGAGAAGGAAGTGGAAACATCGGTCCCATACCTCTCGCAGGAAAGTAAAAAATGCACAATCGACCGGGTAGACTCCTTCTTCCTTCTTCGAGTGACCATCTGCTCTGGGAATATTGTGATGATGACAAAAAAAAAGCCTGACCGAAAGGCCCGACCGGAGTAGCGGCAGCGAAGGGTAGGTGAGGGGAAAAAGGAGGTGGGGGGTGGAGAGGAAAAGGGAGGTGGAGGATGGAGGGGGAAAAGGAGGTTGGGGGTGAAGGGAAAGGCTGGTGGTTCAACCCAGCACCCTTTCCTTACAATCGTTCCCATTCTTCTACAGATGGACA
>CAJPEV010003783.1:0-27805 GCA_905338385.1 Darwinula stevensoni
GAGGGGTTGGGGGCGTGGAGAGGGGGGGGGAGATGCAGGGACCCGATGGGGCGAGTCGTGCCGAGGTATTTTCGTCTGCTCGAGCGAGGAACGGACGGAGGGGGGAGAGTGGCGTGGTCGAGGGAACACGGACGGCATTCGGTGCTGGTGCGTCGCGGAAATCAACAGGGGTCACGTTCGTGCGATGAATCCGTAACGACTCTGGGTCAACTTCGCCCTTTTTCGAATTCATCAGGTTTTGCCATACGGATTTATGATAGGCCTATCGGGGACAGAAGTCAGTGTGACGCATCGCGGAGCCAGATTGCCTTCGTAGGCCTATGATTCCTGTGATATCAGTTGTTTCCCCTTACCCATCGCTTTTCCCATTTGAGGGGTTGCACCAACCTCATCAGAACTACGGTTTCTGTGTTGATGTCTGTGTCGAAGATAGTGTTTCCAGATTGACCACCTTGGCACTGTTTGTTAACGGTGCTGGAGAGACGCCTAGAAATGCAATCACCAATTGCAACGAGGTAAACTCACGAGTGAAGCCGATGGGGCAACGTTCCCCCCCGACTGAGGGCACTGCTACTTCGTGACTTTGCAGTGGGGCCCATACAATAGCAAAGAACACTTGTCAATGGGTGTGAAAGTCAATCTGGAAACATTGATAGCCATTTTCAGAAGGCTCATTTTCACAGAACCTCATCAGCAACTTAATTCATCCTTTATCCAAGGTTAAGTTGTGATTCATGATACACATTCATGTCTGATGAATTAAAAACGCCCTCGATGAAGTTATTGTTGGTGAGGAAAGAAAGTATAAAGCGATGTGAAAGGACAGTTTTTAGGGTTTGTAGAAAATGTGAGAAATAGAAGCATATCTATGAACTAAGTGTTCTCATAATGCATAACATGGACCATTCAGCCCAAGGACCCTTGCAACTTGCCTTCTGGCAGTTTTAATATGTACTTCTAAGCTATGTAATATATATTGATTTTGATCAACTTTCTCTGTATAGGATTTAGACTAGGGTAACATATGGGCCAAAGCCTTCAAGTTGGTAATATTATTTCACACCTGACATGTGGGTATTACTTATTACTTTCACGTGCAAGGTGTTAGTATTGTGCACAGGGTTCAGACAATGTTCATCCAGTTTCAGATATGACAATACGAATTGGTGCATCTGTGGGTGAATGTTTGAGGCTTGATCTAGAGTGGATGAGGATTCAACAGAAAACCTAGTGACTTGCTGCAGGAACAGACACATTTGCATGATGCCTGTATCAAAGTGCTCATTCATGTTTGCTCAACCTGTGCTGCCTGCCCCTCAAATTCTGACATGGGCCATGGAGATTTTCTTTGCTGGAAGCAAGATGAGGCTGCTTCAGTGACTCCCATCATTGTAAGTAGATGCCCGTTCGGCGAGAGATGATGTGCTAGACAGAAAGAACGTAGTGATTCTGGCGGAACACAGATGTAAGTCTTAATTAGTGCTCTGTACCAGGATAAAGGGGAAGATGGCCTGTTGTCGGAGTGAAGAAGAGAAAGAGCAGCAGCGCATAAGCAGGGAAATCGAGAAGGAGCTAAGGCGAGGGAAACGGGATGCACGTCGAGAGCTCAAGCTTCTTCTTCTGGGTAAGGAAAACGGTTTTGCATATCGACACTTGAATCTTTTTGGTGCTGCATGCAGTATCTTGTACTTTAAGATCACCATCAAGGCAGAGAGATCAGCCTCATTGTAATATGGATAAGTGTGAAACAGGGACAGTGTGATGCAAAAGAATGAAACTGAACAACAAAGATTTCTATAGCCACAAGGACTTGAGCTCAAGAAGGTTTAGTAATGCCTCAACGTAGGTCAGCCAAGTAGAGTGAATGCTGATTTGGTCCTTCAATGCTTTGCTATTGTCAAAACATAGAGTACAGGTAGATGTATGCCTTGTGAAACCAATTAATTGGTTTGAATTCAAGAGGGAGCATGATCTTATAATTTCCCTTGATGAATGGAATTGATATGCCATGTTAGCAACACAGCTATGCCCAATCCCATGCAAAAGAAGTAAATGTCATACACTAAAGTCTGCAAATGAATATGATTCCTCTTGGTGGTATTGCATAAACAAGTTGAAAGAAGGGAGCATCAGACCTGCTTGTGCATTCAATTGTGGGAAATTTCTATACCAATTCAGGGACTGGTGAGTCAGGGAAGTCCACGTTCATCAAGCAGATGCATATCATCCATGGGAACGGCTACTCTGAAGAAGACAAGAGGGGCTTCATCAAGCTCATATATCAGAACATTTTCCTCGCCATCCAGACGATGATAAATGCCATGGAGCTTCTCAAACTCCAATATGAGAATCCTTCTTTTTATGTATGGTGCCTTCTGTGCTTAGTTTTTTCCATAGCTTACTTCATAATGAAATTTTAAAGGAAAGAAATCAGTGGTGATAACTTTGCCATGAATCTTCTGAAGTGGAATCTGAAATCTATCATTTTTGAGTTGATTATTTTATTGGTTCTTCCATAGGATAAAGCAGAGCTTGTGAAGTCTGTGGATCATGAGAAAGTGACAACATTTGAGGAGCCCTATGTGAGTGCCATTAAAGCCCTCTGGCATGATGCAGGAATTCAAGAATGCTACAGCCACAGAAAGGAGTACCAACTGACTGACTCTGCCAAATAGTATGCTTTGTTTGATTGTCTCAAGTGTTTTTGCTTTATGGTCATGCCGCTTTGGATCTGCTTATATCAGGGGTGTGCAACCTTTATCGGCATTGGGCCACATGGAAATGTGTGACTCTTGATGCGGGCCACAGATTGCAAAAGAAAAGGCTCCCCTCTTTTGTCCTCAGGGCATATGAGGGCTTAAGGTCACGCTGATTGCCTGATGATCCTTACCTCCTCCCCACCCCAAGGAAATTCCAACATCCAAAAATAGCCTTTGGCATTGAGAACCTTCTTCCTCGGGACACATGGGACATGTGGCACCGCCCGCATGAGGAAAAATTAGAATGAAGTAAAAGGACTCGGTCTATTTCTTGTTTCATACGGTTGACCAATGTTGTGATGAGCCTTTGGCCGCTAAGAAACTAATCTGTTATCCCATATAATGCATTACCAGGCCACAAGAAGCACGTCCACGGGCCACAGGTTGCACATCCCTGACTTGTATGATGGTAAAAACGTTGTATCTGGAAATGTTAATCTTGTCAGTCTGAAATTGAAGGCACATTGGGTGCCTCTCTTTCCCTGCTTTAATTCTCTTGCTCTTGCTCTGCAAATGCTTCCAAAAGGAAAGTTTATGGCACTGAAAATGAAAGCTTTGGCATTGCCTATTGCCTATTGGCATTGTAATTTTGCTGCAATTAATCAATGTGTGGGACCTCCCTTTTTAATATTTTCTCTTGGCATTCACATCATGTCCCCTGTGCTGTCCCTGTGTCGAGGAATTGTCGTGTCTTCATCGTTCATGGAATTGTTCAGAAAAGGCATCCCACCCCATAACATTTCTATACATTGCAGCTACCTGTCAGACTTGGATCGAATAGCATCCCCCTCATACCTCCCCACGGACCAGGACATCCTCAGAGTAAGGGTGCCCACCACTGGAATCGTTGAGTATATCTTTGACCTCCAGGAGGTCCGCTTCAGGTATGACAACAGGGATTCTGGTCTGCTGTATGCTTTTCTGTTTCTGGCCTTGATTGTTTGCTTGCATATTTTTTCATGGGTAGCACTTGATGCTCTCTTTGCACTTGCTACATCATTGCCTGGTCTGTCATGATGTATCAAATGCACTTGGGAAAGTTGGAGACCTCAGTTATGTTATCAGCTATCACAATGTTGCCAGACAACAGACTCTTGTTCAACACACCCCCTAATAGCATATAACCCAAAACCAGAGAAGGAAAACCTCCTTGAATCACAACCAGAAAAATGAAGGCCATCTTCCCTGATCCCTGATAGTGATGAAAGGTGAAAGATGAAGAAAGCAGGCCCCCCCTGTTTTTTTGGAAATACAACAAAACCCCCTAACAACTCATCCCTGCTTATGGTGTTCAGGGTGTGTGACTAACAATTTCCCTGATGCTCCATTGATAGCCTTTGTCAGTGTATTCATGCTTTCAAAATAGTCCATTATATGAAGAACCAAGGAGGCTTGTAGGTAGGTGTTAGAAAACAGTGAAGGTCAAAGGCTCTGTTATTGAAATGAGCATGTTGCACATTCTGTGTTGGTGGTTATGATGCTGTTATCTGAATGGTGTTGATTGCATAGAAGCAGTCATTTACATTCCATCTGATCAATGCATCCTGCTTGTCTAAGTTCTCACAACAGGGAACCTGGAGAATGTTCTTGGTCTTTATATTTTGGTACTTTCTTCTCTCCTGTTAAAATTTAATTTTGCTTGTTCAGCCATGTGTCCATCATTGTTTTGTTATTGTTCTGTATGTATGTTACATGTTTTAATTATGACTGTCATTAGCTTTACAATGACTCTCTTCCTTCAGCAGATGTTGGCTCAGCTTGGAAGTGTTTTCTAATAATGTGATTTTCATTTTAGGATGGTGGATGTTGGAGGGCAACGTTCAGAGCGACGCAAGTGGATCCATTGCTTTGAGAACATCACCTCCATCATCTTTCTTGTAGCCTTATCCGAATATGATCAGGTTCTCTTTGAGTCAGAGAATGAGGTTAGTCCAGTCACCATTTCCTGTGTGCTTGTTTTTAAAATGATTTTTTGATACATTTCAGCTAGATATATAGGTGCCAATTTCCCCGTTTTTTGACTGAGTATCATTTGATGCATATTGAGCTAGTTGTATCAATGGCCATGAAGCAGGTCATAAAGGATGGCATGAGAGTTGTCCACATGGGAAGGGGAAGAGTAAGGGTATCTTAGCTAGGCTTGTGTGGTACTTGCACTTTATGGCACCCAACAATTGTTTAAAACTAAGAGGTAGTTCAGTTATGTTTGAATATCAGAAAGTCCAGTTGTAGTGACTCTTGTTCATGATGAAGTATTTAGTTGATGCCTGCAGTTGCCATGCATCCCTTGAAAATATTTCAGTTTTGAGATTGGCATTATGCTGGATTTTTAATTTTGTTGATGTTTTAAAACAGAATCGGATGGAGGAGAGCAAGGCCCTGTTCAAAACAATCATCACATACCCGTGGTTTCAGCAGTCCTCTGTCATACTCTTTCTCAACAAGAAGGACCTGCTTGAGGAGAAGATGATGTATTCGCACCTTGTGGACTACTTCCCTGAGTATGATGGTGAGTTCCTCCCACTGTTGCTGTTCCTGACCATGGTTGAATTTACCATGACTGTGGTGCTTCATCGATAGAAATTTTATGCTCTGAAGATTTTCTTTTGGTTCTGATATATTTTGTTAATTTTGAGGAGTCATGCCTTCAAAATGGAATGCAGGATCCATTTCAAGCATGGGTGCTTATTCTCCATCTCTACTTGGCCTTGAATCCTAATTCAACCCATAGAATCCATGTTTTACTTGTTCTGTACTGTAGATTTTGAGTGAAATATTTTCCCAGTTTTACTTAACCCCCATTATATTACCACAAATTCTTAACACTGTAATCTATGCTATGATACTAGTATTGAATAGAATTTAGCCTTTTTGAAATTTGGTAGACCTGCACACATGACATTTGATGTCACCGAAGGGATTATTTTCACTGCACCCTTGGGGTAGATATGACCTAGTGGAATCGTTCTCTTTATGTTCACCCACAGGTCCACAGAAAGACCCCATAGCTGCAAGAGAATTCATCCTGCGAATGTTTCTAGACCTAAATCCTGATGCCAAGAAGATTATTTATTCTCATTTCACATGTGCCACAGGTAAGGTCCAAGTCTTGTGTGTACATATGCTGCATGATGCCTTCGTGTATTGCTTCATACACCTCTGCCACTAATGTATCCTGTGATGTGTGACATTCAAATTTCAAATTAATTTCCCTGCTGCCAGTTTATCCAAATAATTGCCACAGAATCCAAAGGGTTGTGTCTTGTACCAAAGACTCCTTTAAATATTTTGATGTGGAACAGTCCTACCATTAATTTGGTCTGTCACAATATGCAGATGTATCAATGTTACTGTCAAGAACTGGAAGTATTGATGATTTCATCAGGGAATGATAGCAACTGCGCATGAAGGTGAAGAAGGAAAATACCAGTATCAAAGCACATAAATAGCTAGCACATAAATAATGCATGAGTCATAACATGAGAACAGTGGATCTAAGGAGCCTCCATACAAACCATGGAGACATCCCTTAGTAACTTGCTGTAGCTCAAACTTCCCTCTTTCCGTTCCTGTCCCTTCCCTCTCTTAGAGCACCCCACCCTCCATACATGAGGCCTCAGAGCCATGCAGAATAGATTGCAGACTGTACAGGGCTCATCACCTGGCCTAACACCCCCTTCAGAGGCAATTCTATCCTCTTCCCTGTTTCTTGCCCTTCATCAGCAGGTGTACAGGTTCCTGACTCATAATTGCACCATCCATCAATGGTTTAGATCGATGCATTGATTTGATCAAGTTGGCATAGTGAAACTCCAGCTCAGTTTGGTTTTGAGACTTCAGTAAACGAAATGACTAGCATACTGAAAAACTATGGGTATCATTGTATCATTTTAGCATGAATATTTGAGAGTTTTAAAGATTTTTCAAATGCTAATTTTTTTTCTTCTAAGCTGTGCTTCTATTTTCTGTTATTCAGAGTGCTACTCTACAATGCTTCATTGCTGGATATCAGTGTAGAACTGGCAATAATGCAAATTGTTAACTAATCACTTCCAATGTCTAGATCTTTTTCTGCTGGATATCCAATCTGTCTGATCACTGAGTTTCCTTCAATTTCATGTAACCTCTTTCTTCTCAAGCAATTGAGGGGCTTGTAGCATCAGCAATTGGCATTGATTCATGATATTGTTAAATGCTTTCATGAACTGCACACAAAATATGAAAGGTGACATTAGCCTGTGATAACTCATTTCCATGATGAAAGAACATAGAACAGGGTGAGGGAGACCAGGACAGCCCTGGAATTTGCTCCTAGTGCTTATCTTAAAGTTCTCATCTTGGACATGGGCAAAAATTTATCTGTATTTACATGGTGTCCATAAAAGTGACTACCTATGAGCAACCTTTTTCATATTGAATCTGGGGAACCCCCTTTTTATGTTTTTGTAGGCATCTTATTGATAGACCTCAGAATGGTATCACATCTTTTATTTTTGCCATCTGGTGTGATTGAGAATTCATTTACCAACTCCTTATTTCAAATACTGGTTTAGAAATATGCAGTACAGCATTCCGAGTTGCCAGCCAGGGCAAGTGGCCCCCACGATATCTGGTTTTTTTCTTTAGGACTACTTGAAAGGCATTGTTGATGAGAACAAGCCTACAGATCTGAACAACTAGAAAGAAAATATGTCTCATGCTTTGTTCCACTTTAGTTATGGAATTCTCACATGTTACAGACAATGAAATTGCCCAGGCTCAGAAGGGTCTTTTGTCTTTGCTTTGAATTTATGCCCATTCTGATCTTCCATGTAGCGTAGAAAATGTATTCCTGTTCAAAACATAAGAAATATAGAACATAATACATTTATTTTCTTTCACATAGCATTGGATTTCACTGCATGATAATTCTTAATAATAAAAATAGTAATTATAAAGCCATTCAGAAAGAATTGAATCAGTCTCAGAACAAGAATTGCTTCTAAATTGATAACTTTTGTTTCTACAAGATCGTGGATGTCCCATAACTTGACTTGGACTGTAAGCTTTGGTTGCTGACTTCCAATAAGGATTCCTAACAATGTATGTTAGAAAATTTCATGCCATTTTTTTGGCTGAGGAATGAATTGTCACTGTCTGACACATGTAAATGAAGATTGTGTGCAGTGTTAGAGGTTATTCTCTAAGAACGTGAAAAATGTCCGATGATAAAAAAGTTTTTAGTGATTGGAATAAATTGTAAGAATGTCAAATTTTAGTCAGGAAACAATGCCAAAATCAAGTAGGTGCTTTCACATCTCTCTGATCTGTCTGCTTTCTTGCTTTCCTCTTGATAAAAAAAAACTGCAGACACGGAGAATGTCCAACTGGTGTTCTCTGCTGTCAAGGACACCATCCTTCGGCACAACCTCAAGGAATACAACCTTGCATGATGTCTCTCCTTGTTATAACTGCGTCCTTCCTCTCCTTGCGCCTTTCCCCTGCTGACCCTCACGCATGGTTGTCCTTGCACCCAACTTGCTTGCATCGTTCACCTGATTCTGTGCCATCTCTAAATGCATCAAGTGAGTTTAGCTTTGATGATGTTGTTTGTCATTAATGAGGTATATGGACTCACTTTATCGATTCTTGCTCTGGATCTGTCTTCTTGCTTTGGGTTCCATTATTGACTGATTGGATTGTGGAGCATCCATTGGGGACTCCTTAATGTCAAGCACATCATCAAGAAGCTCTTGTGGGGTGCAGCCTTGCATGATGGCTGTCTTGCCTTAAGTACATGTTGTCCATATTTCATTTAAAGGTATGAGCCACACTTGTGATGTGAAGGTGCAAGTTTTTAAGCATGGCTGAATGGATTGGCTTGATTTCGTTGCATATTGTTTGAGAAAAGCTTCTCAAATGTTTTCCTGATAATGCTGATGAATGAGAGAGGTAATGGGCCATATGAATGAAACCTGAGACAAGGAAGGCTCCATGCATTTTTATTCATAATAATAATGGAGTTATGACTCTAATTCAACTAAGCTCTAGCTCAAGCTCACTTTTATTCCTATAGGGCCATTGCCAACTCGCAGAAATGTGTGGGATTCTAAGTGAAACATTGAGCATTTTTGCTGCACTAGTGGACATTTGAAAATGCCTATTATTTTATATATTCATACTCTTTGGCTAAGAGTTGAGTGAATTTTTTGTGATTTTAATGCTGCAAAGACAGTAGTTTTGTTCTATTAGAGAAATTTAGTTACACAAAACTAACAATCATGAGTGTAGAAATGATCTATCCCATCCTGAGCTGCTCTGATCTTTTACACTTGAACTTCTAATTTCATCCTGCCTTTTTTTTTCATATGTTCTCTTTGTTGCCTTCTGGCAGCAACTTTTGTCTGTTAGCCATCTGCCATTCATGCAGGTGGCCAACTTTAGTCGTCTCGCTTTTTTCCCAAGCATGTTGCCCTAAAAGATAATACTAAATAAAATTGGTATCATTCTTCACAAGAAATATTGTTCCATATCATGTGACTATGGTCAACCTGTAACTTCTTGTCTTGGTTCTTCCTTTCCCCTGTTGATGCATGGCTGTTACATCAAAACATACTTGCATGATAGTTTCCTTCTCATTTTTATAGGTCACAAAAAGTTATCTGATTTACACGTTTGTAGGTGGTATGTCCTTTGGGGGTACTCCATCTTGCATATTGGCAGTGTATTTTCAAGGTGGTGCATCTAACATACATTGGTGATTGATCAAAAATTTGATATTAGTTTTTCAAAATATGAGTGACAACTTCTTTCTTGAATATTGAACAAGCATTGTGTCTGTCTGTGTTTGTGTGCTCATCTGGATTGGGCAAGGGCAAGTCCAGTTGTGCATGGAGGAAGCAGCCATATTTGCATGTTGACATACTTCCTCATGTAACTAAATGGGAAATAGTGGCTCATTTTCTCAGACTTTTTATTAAATTGATTTACTTCTTTGTGAAGCCACTTATGCATGTTTGGATGTGGGAATCAGTGAGGTTCCTTCCAATCTGTAGTCGTGTTGGATTTGGATTCTTTTGGGGGCCATATGTTACAGAGTATGCTATCTTGAAATGCTTTGTTGTTTGATTCTTTCCTTCCTATTCATGCATATTCATTCAAATTTTTTTTCAGTTTTTATTGTATGTTAGAGTTTTTACATAAGGAATCTGGTCATTGATTTCTGACGGGTCTCTTCTTTTCAGATACGGAGAATATCAGGTTTGTGTTTGCAGCTATGAAGGATGCAGTGCTTCAATCAAATCTGGAGGAGTATAACCTGGTGTAGGAAAAGAGACATGGACTCTTGAAAGAGAAAAAGATATTGAGGCAAAAGACTGAGCAGAAACGAAGCAGACGCTCGAACTAGTCTGTATCCTCTTCCATCCAATCATCTATTGATTCCTCACCTCTCGTTCCATCAGTGCTCTCTCTTTTGTCTGTTTTGTCAAATGATTTGTTCATCTTTATGCTTGTGGCTCCCTTTTTTAACCTGCCACTCTCGACTTGAGATACGATATGGAACGAGTGACTATTCGCTACCACTGCATCAGTGTGAGCTGTGCTGGTCTTGAAACTATCCAGTGATTAATCATGTTATAGTCAATACAATGAATACTCAGCCTACAAGGATACGACAATAAGTATTGAAGCTGATGGCACTTGTCATTGTCTGGTTGTGGTCAAAGTTGATCTGAAGAAGGAAGGAGTGGAGACACTAAGGCAATATGGTCTCTATGAGGTGCCCAATTTCTTCCTGTAAGGTCTCACCTTATCCCATCCCTCATTTGCCAACCTGGAAACATTTCATTGTTGAAATTCTTAGAAGTTATTGAAGGTGAATTTCCTTTTAGGTCGCACCTGAGCCGTACCTGCGAGTATCCATTCTGTGAAGTGTCTAACCTCTGATTAGATTAATTCAGAAGCTCTTGAACCTTCCCTTGGGATCCCAGTGACTTCTCCAAGCTCTCATGTGTGAGTCCTTGAAGATGTGCTCATTGAATGACAACAATGTGGATTTCTTGCCATGAGTTTTTTATTTCTAGGGAGGAAGCACGGAACTCAGTCCTAGCTCGTAAGGCAGAGAATCGGTCGTACTTAGTGCTCGTGGATCCCGTTCGCAGTTTGCATCGTGAGCCAGGATGCAATTGCGTTTGCCAAAGAAAAAGCAGAAAGCATAAAAGAACCAAGTGAAAAGCAACTCTCCTGGAAGTCTTCATAGGTGCTTCCTCAACGAGTGTTGTAGCTTCCTTTCCTGCCCTGCTGTTTTGCATGAAGGTCTTCTGATCAACTGACTGCTGTGGTCACGGGGCTGACACGATTCACTATTTTTTGTGATGATTGGGCATTTCAGTGGCTGAATTGTTTTGGGACTAATGTATTGGTTTCCTCACCGAAGACAATGCGATTTCGAGAAGGCATTTTATGCTGAGAGTGCCTAGCTTCGCTTCCTCCATTCCATGTTACCATCTCTGACAAGAGTTTCATAAACTTCTTATGATGATCCTTGAAGCCTGCGTTTATCTTTTCCTCATTGAATTCTTCGAGTGATGACGGTCTTGGAGGAAAAAGTTCAATTTTTCTTAATTCCAATGAAAGTCCCTTTTGGTCTAGGCCGGGTTATGCAAGACAATAGTTGCCTTGTAGTGTTAGGTATAGTAGTATAGGTCTGGCTTCAGCAGTCATCTTGGCATGGAGATTCCAGCTTGGTTGAAGGAGACAAAATGATACAGGTTCTCGGGGGATTATTTTCGATAATTTAAAAAAAAAACTTTTTATTCTTGTTTTGTCGTGATTCGGCAGCCAATCGCCACCCCCTCGGTACGACCTTGCCCACTTGGGCATGTCAGAGATTCTGCTCAGGTGCACGAAACACGAGGAAAGTGCGCTACCATGCTTCCATCAGTTTCAGTGTCTGCTACCGCAGAAATACACCCGAGCTGGTTTTGACTCGCTGCTATTCACTATGTCGGTCCTGTCCCCTTCGCGGTACCGCTAGGAATTTCGCAAATTTCCGAAGTCCGGGCCGGCACAGGTTGCAAATCGATCGGGAGTACTTCATGTTGAAAAGGATCATGCATTTCACAGAGGAATTTTGAGATGCAAAAGAAATCGACGAAACTAAAAACCCGTTTGCCGCTATCCAGGCTCAGATGTAGATCAAGCAGACGCGTTTCAGCAGTGGTGTCAATTGGTCCGAGTGAGCCCTGAGGATCCATCATCGACGGATGAAGTGAATCGGCGTTGGTGAATCAATCGCCCAGAAGGGCTCTTATTCCGTATCCCGCAACCAAGGAGGTTGCAAATGTTTTTTGTTGGAGCTCTGAGCACTATCGAAGAAAAGAGAGGGTCGCGCGCGCGCGCGCGCAGTCGTTCGGACACATGGCCAATGGCAAGGGGAGGATTATGAGAATCGATTCTGCAGGGCACGTGGGATGGTGGCTCAAAGTGGATCGGTTTCAGGTTTTTGAGCAGAATGGCTTGGTACCAACTAAGAGAGGCCTAATAGTAGTCTCGTACTCGGTGGGCATATGTGATTAAGTTCAAGGATAATATTAGTTATTTCCATATCATAAGTCAATCCTTGCCCCAAGAGGGAGAGTTAGGCCTTTCTTTAATTGCATCTAATCATTCTAAGTTCTGGAAGACATATCTGAAAAATGAATGCATACAAAAATAGCAATAGTTATAGCAGGCTGTGAGAAAGGTGTTGAACGTCTGGAATAGGACGTTTTTCAAAGGAGCTGCCATCACCAACCTAGGGAGGAAGCTTTACTTGAACTTGGGCATACAAGGAATTGACAATTTTGCTTGCCTTTCCAAGTCTTATTGTAGTTTGCAATTTTAAGAAACCTGTCGATGAAAGACAGAGTAGATGTTTACCTTTCACTTTGAGCTAAATCCACTACATACCCATGCTAAGGAATGTAATTCAAGAATGAGAGACAATTGGCATGGCCTTGCTCTTCCAATGATGATGTACTGGTAATTTACATGTTGAACATGTTTAAGTATTTGAGGTGGATAATCTATCATTTGGTGTCTTTTGTAATACTCTTCCTACCTTTTGAGTTTGCATAAGCTCTGATCTGATAATGCCATAAATTTTTGGATAATGATGAAAAGACAGTTGAGTTCATGTCTAATATCACAAAATGTTGATATTTTATGTAGCACACTCTAAAAATGCTGCAGAAGCAGTATGTTGTGGTAGTAACCTTTGTTGAGCTCATTGAGTATCCTGAGACACTTTTTTTTAAATATGCTGTTATTAAGTTACTATGATATAATGCAACTTAGGGTGGCTGTGCTTACATGAATGAAGCACCAGAGAAGTTTCAGCATACAAGTGATGATTGGAAAGCATTACTGAATGTCAAGAGAAGCTCCATGGAGAAGTATTCTTATTTACAGTTCTACAGTTAAAGGGGAATTTAGTTACCCATCACTGTTGAGGTTAAGGCTTACACCCCAGGAATATGCTCTCCCTAGCCTCAGACAGATAAAGATTTTTCATAAATTTAATTTTTTCTCTCAAACCCAGGCACTTCGCATATTTGTAAGATCATACACAGTTAAGGGACTTGACAGGCTGTGGCCCAAGTGCATTCATGCACGTATACAGGGTATGGCCCAAAAAAATAAGACCCAACGACTTTCAACCCAAACATCTCTATAACCAGGAGGCAGCAAAGCAGGAGGGTCGGTGCTCGAGAGTGCTCCACTACCAGCAGGAGCTCTTATCCATTTGCAATGTGTTACTTCTTTTCAATAATTACTGCTAGAATTGCTTTGGTACAAATAATTTGGGTGAAATTTGAGATATCAGTCTGAAACATACTCAATTTGAAAGTTTTGTAAGGTTGTTGATTGTATGAAACCCCAGCTTAAGTCATTCTCATAGTAACCACTGAGAAACACTATTAACTAAAGGAAGCTTATGCTCATGTTGCTTGATGATTCGAGCAACTTGACAGAAGGGAGTTCAATGTTCTGAGGGAAATTCCAGATCTCTGAACTGCTGATGTGTGACATCATCTAGAAACTTCTCTTTATTCATTTTGTGGTTAAAATGATATTTCTCCCCCATTTTGAAGATGTGGAAAAGCCTTTTATTCTGAAGAATATGAAGATTCCCCATTATAATATGCTGATGGTGTTCACTTAAACAGGATTTGAACTCAGGAAGTTCACAACGACAGGGAAGCTCTTCAATTCTGTCAAGTCTAAAGTTTCAACAAATTTCCTATAGTTGCAAACTAATTACTTTCAATGGTTGAAAGAGTTTTTATTTATTTATTTATAGAAATGGAGGGGTATGTCAATTGAAAAGGAAATTCCTCCTTTAGTTCAGAGGCCCTAAGAGCCGTCTTTAAAGAATGGCAGGATCCTCATCAGGGGCACTGTCCCGCTCAAGCCTTCAGTGTAGAAAGATCTTTTTCAGAAATCCCACTAGAGCCAAAATAAGCTAGAAGAAAGTGAAAGAGTATAGCTGAAAGGTTTTTAATTGAAAGAAACCACAGCTTAAGTCATTCTCAAAATCACCACAAATGCAGGAGAAAGCTTACCCTCATGCTACAAGAAGGCAACCAGCGCAAAGTGCCCTGTGAAAGTGGAAATAACGATGCTCAAGAGAGCAGACAACCTCAAACCGACTGCTATGAAGAAATTAGGCCAAAGTTGGATCCGTGCCCGAAAGATTTATCCACAATCCATGGCTCGATAAGGAAAGAGTGGAGAAAGAGAAAATTCCTCAAAAACAGGGAGGATTCACTAGGTAAATTGGATCATGAGTTGCAATCCGAGCCTGTGGACGCAAACCAAAACCACCTGTCTTAACTGTCCCCTGATCGACAGAAAAAAAAAGCGAAGGCGAAGTCCTTGGAAGCGAAGACGCACAGTCGACCATAGCAGCCGAACGACCCCCCCCCCCGAAATGAGTCCTCAGGCCAGCCATCCAGCAGACCGACTAGCGGAAAACGAAAGGTTCATGTGCGAAAGAAACGCCGAACTTCTGCAAAATAATGAGAAAGTGAGTTATCTTGAAGAGGCCGAATTGTTTTTTCAAAAACCGATCTGCATATCCATTATTATCAGTTTCTCATGTGAAAGACCGCAGTAAAATATGAAGTCCTCTTCGGGACTGCAGATCTGCAAGTATCTATTTAATTAAGTATTTAATTGTGATTTGATGATATTATTGAGTGTTGATATTATTGAATCGAATGGGGACGAGGCAGTTTCCCGCAATGCAATCTCGATGCATAGACGTCATCGAGGAGTCCTCTAGGAAAAGTATGTGCAAAAGATGCAATTCGAGATGAACGATGAAATCTTCCCATAGGTAATCTGAAGCTGGTCAAAACTTAATTATCGATAAAATGGTATGTCAGACCTTTTTCCAATTGAACTTGAGGTTTGAACGAATTTCTTTATCTCATAATTAATCGATAATTGCATCTACAGATTTCAAATAAACCCTTGAAAAATAGCAATGAAAATGTGAATAATCAGGACATATTCCATTCACCAAATAATGAAACCATTATTATTAATAATGATATATATTATATCATTATTAATGCATTCATCATCTGAATCTTCAACCATTTCGTGGATATCTCCAATTTCACAAATCCTTCCAGAATGACTCCGCCCGTTTCTTTCCCTTTCTTCGTGTTTGGTTTCTTCATCATTTTCGCTTTCAGTTTAAAAGGAGGAAATAAGTCCATCAAAATCGTTCAGCATGCAAGTGCTAATGGAATATTCATGGAACATCAAAATTACCAGGCAGTTGGCCCGCTATTTAGTGAGAGCGTAGAAAAATTTCCTTCTCCTTTGCTGAATATCATTAATATAAAGGGAAAGGTATATGTCTGAGGAGAAAATGTGTGTTTTTAGGAAGTTTCGCTCATAGAAGAAAAAGACTGGCCATATCAGTTGAATAACTACTCCCCATGGGGATTCCAGTGAACTGCCGAAACACAACCCGTGAGGATAAATTTGCTCAGTAGGCTCGTTTCGAGGATATTTCAAAAGAATTCCACACCAATGTAGCAATCTTTGTAACTACAGCCCTTAGACAAAAATTGTCGAAACAGATATACCAGTTTTTCATGCGGAAGGACCAAGGGGATTTTCGTGTAAAGGGCGGTGAAGCCCCAAGAACTGCGCTTCTTCAGCCGTATTGATTTTGCTTAAGGCGTTAAGCACAGCTTTTTTTTTTTTCAATCATCCAAGACTCATGGGAGAATTTACAACCACGATGGACTTCTTTTAAGAGAGCGTCCAAGAATCTGTCGATGACGAGCGACAAATTCTGGATACAGGTATGGACTGAGCTGGTTATGAATCGGAATTGAGTAGGCGTTTTGTGGAATTTAGGATTTGCGAATGAAAACGGGACTCGAGAACAATCTGAGTCGAAGGTAATGTCAAAATCCATTATCATTAATTAATTTTTTAACAGCTATAGGCATATAGAGGTTGCCTCAAATGTCGGACTGTTTACAATTTCCTTTTTCAGGATTCTGCCATGAAAGCGTTTGGAAACGAAGGCAGAATTGTTGGAGACTTTGTCAATGGTCACAATCACAAACCTGTCCCAAGAAGAGTCGAAAAAAAAAGAGGACGGGGTCCAAAGACCCCTGCTTACGGACGATGCCGAATGACTTTGATGCATTCTGAAAGAGATTAGCTCATTTCTCCGTGGAACGATGGCAGCCGAAAAGTGTGAAGTTCCGAAGGAAATTCCAGACACATACCTCTGAAATGCCGACCCGCAAAAAAAAAAGCTTTAAGCGAAATCAATACAGCTGAAGCGCAAACAGTACCTTCTTGGGACTTCACCAGCAATTTACACAAAAATCCCATCGTCCCTTCCGCATGAAACTATGGTAGATCTGTTTCGACAATTTTTACCTAAGCGCTGTAGTTACAAAGATTGCTTCATTGGTGTGGAATTCTTTTCAAATATCCTTGAAACGAGCCTACTGAGCAAATTTATCCTCACGGGTTGTGTTTCGACAAGTCACTGGAATCCCCATGGGGAGTAGTTGTTCAACTAACATGGCCAGTCTTTTTTCTTTTCTTCTCTGAGCTTCATAAAAAAAAAACAACACATTTTCTCCGCAGGCATCTACCTTCACTTTTAGGCACATTGATGATCTGGTGGCACTCAATAACAACTCCATCGAGGACGAAATGACATCTATGCATCGAGATTGCATGGAGGTGCAGGAAACTTCCTCGTTCCCATTCGAATCCGCTCATTACTTCAATCTCAACCTTAATATTATAGATTCTAAGTTCTATATTAATATTTATGACAAAAGAAGAAACTTTTCCTTCGAAATCGTTAACATGCCTTTTGCGCTTCTTGGCAAGTTTCTGTGATATAGATCCCGCGCATGCATAAGTATTATCGATAAACGTTAGTGTCCGTACTTCGTGGTTTTACACGAAAAAGTAGTGGGCCATAAGCGGCCCAGGCACCACACTGGCGGATTTCTGTGGGGGGCAGGACCGTGGCTTCAAGTGGGCCAGCAGGTTGTGGACCTGTGGTGGACCTGTGGTGGACTGCTGCCTATTGTAGGTGGAGAGCCATCAACTCTCTTCTCCGCTTGTTCAGAAAGTTCCAACCGGCTAGGCAATGGCGAAAATAAAAAAGGAATCGAAAAACGGTGGTTACGGATTACAAACATGAAAATTATGAAGAAAAAATAAATAAATTACAAGTAAAAAAAAAATATTTAAAACGCACAAAAAATACAGTAAAAAAGTTTGGGTTAAAGGGATTCTCCAGATTGGAAAATAATGTTAATTTGTCCCTGGAGGGTATTTCGAATGAAAACCGCAAAATTGAAGTAAAACTTTTTTTTATCATTTAAATATCGGTTTCAAAACCATTGCACTTTTATGAAACTGGCTCCTTCTCGAGCGATTCGCTTCACGGAACCGAGGTTTTCAAGGCTCGGATTCCGTCCGAGAAGAACTCGTGCTGCTGCGTTTCTTTGGCGGAAGCGTTTTGCGCCCGTCGATTCCTCGCCGAAAAGAAAAAAGATGGTCGCGAGAGGCCGAGTCAGGAGAGAACTGCGTTTTTTGTTTCTCGTGCTGCGAACGAATCCATTTCGAGACGAGGCATCGGCGGTCGGGTCTGGCATCAGAAGGTTTCAGAGGATATCTCAGGACGAGTCGCCGTCGATGGAGGTCTCCTCGACGAAGGGACTCTCCGATTCTAAACCATTTTCATCCGGAATTCCCAGCCCAATTTTTTGTGACGGACGGCCATCGCCATGCAAATAGATCGTCGTACGATGGGTTTCCCAAGATTTCACAAAATTTCCCACGATTTCACACAATTTCACAAAATTTTACTCCTGTCCGAGAAAAAGTCTGATATCTCCTCCCATCGCAATCCTCGCATGACTGTAGGCGAACCGCCATTTTGAACTTCACTGGTGTAGCCGATTGGCTGTAGAAAAAAAAAACTTGGAGGCATACGTACCGTAGTACCCACACAGCAGGGTGATATCCAAGGGATGTCCCCAACTGGACGACTTTGTCCCATGGTCTTCATGAGATTTGTCCCGATTATAAGCGAGGATTTTCGTACCGTACATCAGGAAAACGGCCACTAGGGAAATTGATGAAATTGAGTCCAGAATTTCAATTTATTCCATTGTATTCTCATTGATGATGTCTGATCGGCATGTCTGGATACAACAACTTTGGTTGGAGATTCGAGTGCACACGTTTCCATGGACTTACTTAAGGTCAAGATCTTAATGACTTAAGGCCGTGGCCTAAGGTCCATGACTTCTCGTGTGAGAGTGATGAATTTTATCCTTTGGAAATAGGTCTCCTAAGTCGGTTTCCTCCAGGAACAGAATTTTCTTCCATCTTAATCGTCGCTTTCCAATAGGTCAAGAACTTAAGATTAAGTATTCCTAGAAGATCAAATGGAGACATCTGCGAAAATAATGGGTCGTCCTGGGTGGCGGGAGTCCATTCCAGAAAGGAAGGCACCCACAAGTACTACCTGGGACTTCTCGCTTGTCTCAAGGGGATATCCCTGGGACATCTTTGGGATATCCCTGGGACATCTTTGGGATATCCCTGGGACATCTTTGGGATATCCCTGGGACATCTTTGGGATATCCCTGGGACATCTTTGGGA
Organism: Darwinula stevensoni; assembly: GCA_905338385.1. NCBI lineage: Eukaryota > Metazoa > Arthropoda > Ostracoda > Podocopida > Darwinulidae > Darwinula > Darwinula stevensoni. The sequence continues at coordinate 18,955 of CAJPEV010003783.1, forward strand.
CCAACCTGTCCTGTGTGGGAAAGCAGGACAGCTCTGGAGTTCAGTCCTAGAGCTAATATTATAGATCTGATCTTGGACATGGGTGAAAATAAATCTGAACATATCGAGTGTTCATATGGTGACTGCCTGGAACATTTTTCAAACTGAGTCTGGGGAAACCCCCTTTTTCATATTTTTTGTAGGCTGTTTATTCACAAACAAATGAATGGTATTTCTTTTCTTCCGGTTGAGAATTCATTTACCAAACCCCTATATGGAATGCATGTTCAGAAGTATGCAATGCAGCATTCTGAATCGTCAGCTGATGGACCCTAGAATGTCTGGTTTTGTCCCCATCCGATTTTTTTTCCTTCGGGTTACTCGAAAAGCATTGTTGACAAGGACAAGCTCACAGATGCGAACAACTTGAAAGAAAATACGTCCTTCGCTTTATGCCACAAACCTGACAGAATTCTCAACGAGTAAACTCCTAGTTTTTATGGTTTTGAATTTCTAAAATGCTCTAGTGTTTCCATTAATTCCTTGATGATTAAAGGAAGTTGCTTGAATGAGGTTGAAGGCCAAAATTTCCCTCAAGTTTTTGTCATTTTCGATTCTGAAGAATTAAAATATCATGAAACGCTCGATATGGGAAAGAAATTCTCAGCCATACCAAATTGGCAGAAGGATATGACAGCATTCTTAAATCGGTATGCTGTTAACCTACAAAATAAAAAAGGGACCACTGCAGAGTCTATGATAATAAAATGTTATACATCGGTTATCGCTTTATGGACACCCTATGAGCCAATATCACTTTCCTAGACTTACTTTGCATTGGATAGTTGGTAGGTATCCTTTGGTATCAAGTTTTATTTCAGTTTGTTTTGAATTTATGCTCATTTAAATCTTCCAGCTTTCAATTTACGTAAATTAAGAAAAATATTCACGTTCAAAATATGAGAAATTTATTTCACTTTCTCTTTGCATTGGATTTCACTGCCCGATTATCCTAGAAGCAAAAATAATAATAATATAGCCAATTATTCCTGAATTAATACCTATGGGTCTGTCCACGGTGTCGGATGTGACATTCGGAGTAACATTTATTGGTATACAAAATGTATTTAACAATATTATGGCTGACAAATCAGCATATAAATTCTGTAACAATTTGCTTTGGGTGGTGACTGAAAATTCCATAATCCAAAGTCTTGCACTCTCTCATATGTTAGAGGTGCAAAGAAAAGCATCGGACGTGACATTTCGTGAAGCTTATGTCACTTACACTAAAATTCACATATCTGTCATCGAACGGATCCTAATAATTTAGTTTCGCGTCCATTCTATAGATGGAATGAACGCCTGGAATTAGTGTAAGTCACCCCTAATAAATCTGAACAGTTGAAACAGAAAATAAGCCTATTTTGTAACTGTGTCCGATGTGACATGTTCTGAAAATGTATTTTGAAACGAGAAGTCTGTACACATATATTTATTTATTTTATTTTAAAGGTGTCATTCAAATGTGAACAATTGACATTACTCTTCATACCTGAGCTGCTTTGAAATGATCAGTGTGCATGGAAAGCCCATGCTGGCATCTCTTCCAGTCTCTCCAGATGCGCATTTTCATCCCATTTTTGGGTATGATGAGAGTGGTATGAATAATATATAATAAGAACATCTGAGAGAGTTCAAAAGTGGTGTTGGTAGCGCGAGTGATTGGCAAGAGGAAAGAATAGTGTGAAGTTTTTAGAGAGGTAACTGGAAAGTAGGTCGAGGCATCGCGAACACGCACACGTTTCTTCATAACGTTGTGCCTCAGCGGAAGTGCCATCGTGACTCAACTCTGCTACAGTCGCGCTCTCAAACGAAAATTCGGAGGTCTTCCGCTCCTGGAATGGCAGAAGAAAATAGAGAGTTTCTCCAACGTGACAACGGCATTGCGGCCGCTTCTTCCTCTCGGTTACTTCGGGGATACGTAAGAGTGCTGCAAGATATGTTTAGGTAGTCGGATCGGGTGACTAGGTAAAATTTGAATTGAATGAAGTAAAATTGAAAACGATCCTCTTCCGTGACCTCGGTTCGAGAAACTTCATTATCATTGTAGGTGGAACATCTCTAATGAGGAAGCTGCCCCTCTCCCGTATGGGTCGGTGGGCCTCGCATCTTAAAATCGATCTGATCTAATTACTGCTACCATGATTACTAAACCTGATGACTGCTCGTAATCTGCGATAAGATCACCGTGCACGTCGCCGGATTTTATGCTATCGATGTATATAGTATCAAGAAAGCTTTTTATGCGTGAACTTCATGCATAAAAATTTACCGTGATTACCATAAACCGGCAAACTTAATAGCAATAAAGAAAATCTTTATATGCTGAGTTGCCCAATTTATCTAGAACGCAAGGTGTAAATCAGCCAGTATTCTAGATAGCTGAAAGCTTTAGAAAATAGTGTCGTAGTGCAATAGTGCATCGAAAGTTCAGTTTTTATGAGGAGGCAATATCGGAAAATGAATGACTATTCAACAGGTGAATGATATTCATCATTTTGAATGATACGAAATCGCTTGTTAAAAAGTATTCGTCGTATCAACATAGACCTAACGAGAAGATATAAGGCGTAGGCCAAGTTGTGATTCATTCGCAATCGCATGAGTCTGCCGCTGATCGCTAGCTGCGTATTGCATAACCTTTCGATTTTTTTTATGAGCCTTGAACCTGAGAGAAAAATGAAAGCAGCCCTAAGATGACGCCGTTATTCTGGGTTCCATGCCAGTCTTAGTGTTGGTGTTAACACCGAAGCTGGTGGAGAAGCCCCTCAACACTAACACCAGGAAATAACACCAACACCCGATTTGAACTCACCCGATGTCTAAGTCGAGCAACTGCTTTGACGTCTCTTTGATCTATCTGCTTTCTGGCTTGATACAAAAAAAAACTGGAGACACGGAGAACGTCCAACTGGTGTTCTCTGCTGTCAAGGTCGCCATAATTCGGCGCAACCTCAAGGAATACAACCTCGCGCGATGTCATGACTTCTCGACGTGACTGCGTTCTTCCTCTCGTTGCGCCCCTCCACGCTGACCATCACGCGCGGGTGTCCTTGCGCCCAACTTGCTTGCTTCGTTCACCTCATTCTGAGCCGTCTCTGAATGCTTCGAAGATGCCTGTCAGTGATGAGGTGTATGGACTTGTTTTATGGATTCTTGCTCTGGATCTGCATTTTTGCTTCGTGTGAGCTGTGCTGGCCCTGAAACTACCCAGCGATGAATCATGTAATAGTCAGAACAATCAATGCTCAGCCTACAAGGATACGACAATCGATATTGCAGGTGATGCAGTGGCGTAGCAACCGCCCAAGCAGTTGCGGGGGACCCAGGCCTAGTGGGGCCCCAAAATTCCCATCGAACATGCGAAATTTCTCTTAATGTTAAGAAATATTTGGAAAAACAAAAAATGATTAAATAAAAGCAAATGGTTACCGCCCATAGGGGAGGGGCCCTGACCGACTCTTAACGTCAAATTATCAACCCAACAGAGGCGAGTGCGAACTTGTTTACTTGTCTTTGGAGAGGGCAGCACTCCCAACGTCAGGCCATATCATTGCAAGTTAATTTTATGGAATATCTGCACCCTGTCGGACGCCGTGCAAGTACAGTGTGTGCCTTTTAAAAGTGTCCCATACTTGTGCTGGCCTGACCTATGGCCTATAATAGCGTCGCATTGTAGGCCTAACGCGCAAGGCCAGCACAAGTATGGAACACTTTTAAAAGACACACACTGTATGACCATACATGAACGTGTCGTAGCTGAGAGAAAAAAGGGTCACTTGCGGTTAACTTCGGTGGGGAACACCATCATTCAGTAGTTGAGTTCGTCTCAATCAAAAAGTTATACAGACCGTAAACTTAAAAACTTTTGAGTTATTCTCAAACCACAAAACACCCTTGTGTTTGTGATGAGTAGCGAGACCAGTGGCGCTGCAAAGAGGAAAGAACGTCGGCAAGCAGATCGAGAGCCACAAAAAGTGAAAAAGATTGCTAGAGGAGCTTCAAGTTGGCTGTTTGCCGACAGAAAAGACTCAAAATACCATTCGGCTTGGTCAACGGGCATACGTGACTGGCGCGGACTTTCGCGAAAAATTAAGGACCATGCTAAATCAGCTCTCATCTTGCATGACCTATGTCCAATGGAAGCAGAATGGCACAATTGACAAAGCAGCCGAAAGTCAAGTACGGCATCAAAAATCCTTCTGGAAACAAGTGCTTGATCGCTTGATTAAAATAACTCTTACATTGGCTACAAGTGCCCAAGCGTTCCGCGGTCGCAGAGAAAAAATCGGTGAAGCGTACGACGGAAATTTTCTCTCTCGGGTGGAGCTCTTGGCTGAGTTTGGTCCTGTGATGAAGGAGCTTCTTCACAGGCCCGGTGGGAAAATTCATTATGAGTCCTCAAATACAGAATGAGCTCATTGAGCTGCTTGCAAATTATTTGGAAATAGAGCTACTGCAGGATATCAAAAGTGCGCCATTTTTCTCAATCATTATGAATACGACTCGAGACATCTCAAAAAAGGACCAACTGAGCCATATCAAGGTTTTGTCAAGGTTCAAGAGGATGCAATCGGGAAACCGTCACAAATCGAGATTGTCGAGAGTTTCCTTGGATTTTACCAGACCAAGGACCAAAGCGCGGCTGGAATTTCTTCACAAATTTTGAGTACCATGCATGAAAAGGGGCTCTCTCTTGCGAAATGTCGCGGGCAGAGCTATGACCGTGCACATGCCATGAGTGGGGCCTACACCGAAACCCAGAAGAGAATTTTCGAGAAGCAACCAACCCGCGAAATACGTGGATTGTGCGGCGCATAGCCTCGACTTGGTTCTAAATGACGCAGTTTGTGACGTCAAAGAAGTTATCAATTCTTTCGCATGTTTGCAAGATCTGTACTCCTTCTTCGGGCACAGCATCCGTCGTTGGGATCTGCTGTAGGACATGTCGGGGGAAACCGAAATCACCCTAAAGAAGCTAAACCCTACACGCTGGGCGGGTCGCCATATGTCGCTGATGGGAGTAATGCACCGGTATCACGATGTAATGAAGACTCTCGGTCTAGTCATCCTTCAAAGTACCAAGAAAGAGGAACGAGAAGAGGCCAGTCGAATCAAGAGGAGCATGGACAATTTTGAATTCGTGCTTCTGTTGGTGCTCTTATCGAAAGTTCTTGGAGAAGTTTTCGTGGCCTCCAAATACCTTCAGTCCAAAGATACTGATTTGTTGAAAGCCACACAGCATCTCGAAATGGCATAAGATCTGTACTCCTTCTTCGGGCACAGCATCCGTCGTTGGGATCTGCTGCAGGACATGTCGGGGGAAACCAAAGTCACCCTAAAGAAGATAACCCCAACACGCTGGGCGGGTCGCCATATGTCGCTAATGGGAGTAATGCACCGGTATCACGATGTAATTAAGGCTCTCGGTCTAGTCATCCCTCAAAGTACCACCAAAGAGGAACGAGAAGAGGCCAATCGAATCAAGAGGAGCATGGACAATTTTGAATTCGTGCTTCTGTTGGTGCTCTTATCTAAAGTTCTTGGAGAAGTTTTCGTGGCCTCCAAATACGTTCAGTCCAAAGATACTGATTTGTTGAAAGCCACACAGCATCTCGAAACGGCATACAAATCCTTGCGCAACTCCTCATTCACCTCATCAACTTCTCTTCCTGATTCACCTCATCGAAGCAATGCATTGCTTCGATGAGGTGAATCAGGAAGCCAAAAATATGTCCGAAAAATGAGGCTTGACGCCAGTATTCAAGGAGAAGCGGTGGAGTCAACGGAAGCGTCACTTTGACGACCTAGCTGCGGACCACAGGTTGTTGGACCCAGAGAACCACTTTCGAGTCGATATCATCAACAGAGTACTTGACATCACCACAACGCAGATCAAGCAGCGTTTCCAGGCAATGGATCTCATCGTAGAGTATTCAGAGATTTCCTCAAACTACATGGATGTGTGCACAGCCCTGCTGCTCTTCCTCACGCTCCCTGTGACTGTCGCTAGTTGCAAAAGGTCGTTTTCCAAACTTAAAATAATCGAGAATTATCTGCGAAACTCAATGAGTCGACGACGCCTGAGAGGCCTCGGATTGCTCTCGATCGAAGCAGCGCGGGCTAAGAAGATGGATGTACTAAGACTCATCGACATGTTGGCCGAGGCTAAAGCAAAGAAAAATCTCATTTTGAATGCTTGGACGCCAATGCAGTGCATCACATTTATATCTTCCTCTTTTCCCCTAATCTTATCTGGAAAAATTCTTCCAATGTATACATGCGTCGATATCAGATTGTTTCGTTAATACAGTGAGTAACAAACCTGTTATGAGAAGATGAGTTTTTTTTATTGGGGGGGCCAGAATTAGGTTTTGCGGGGGGGGCCAAGATTTCTTGCTACGCCACTGAGGTGATGGCACTTGTCTGGTTGTGGTCAAAGTTGATCCGAAGAAGGAAGGAGTGGAGACACTAAGGCAATATAGTCTTTATGAGGTGCCCAATTTCTTCCTGTAAGGTCTCGCCTTTTCCCATCCCTCACATACCAACCTGGAAACGTAACATAATTCAAACATTTTGAAGTTATTGAAGGTGAATTTCCTTTTAGGTCGCACCTGAGCCGTACCTGCGAGTATCCATTCTGTGAAGATGTGGAAAAGCCTTTTATTCTTAAGAATATGAAGATCCCCCATCATAATATGCTGATGGTATTCATTTAAATAGGATTTGAACTCAGGAAGTTCACAACGACAGGGAAGCTCTTCAATTCTGTCAAAGTCTAAAGTTTCGATAAATTTCCTATAATTGCATACAATTACTTTCAATGGTTTAGAGAGTTTTTTATCATTATTTTATCATTCATCATTTCTAAAAATAATTATTTATAATTATTATTAAGAAATGGAGGGATATGTCGATTCAAGAGGAAATTCCTCCTTTAGTTGAGAGGCCCCAAGAGCCGCCTTTAAAGAATAACAGGATCCTCATCAGGGCCAAGGTCCTGCTTGAGCCTCCAGTGTGGAAAGATCTTTTTCGGAAATCCCACTGGAGCCAAAATAATAATAATAATAAATTTCTTCCTGTAAGGTCTCGCCTTTTCCCATCCCTCGCATACCAACCTGGAAACGTAACATAATTGAAACATTTTGAAGTTATTGAAGGTGAATTTCCTTTCAAGTTGCGCCTGAGCTGTAACAAGTACATTCTGTGAAGTGTGTAACTCCTGATTAGCTTAATTCAGAAGCGCTTGAACCTTCCTTTGGATCCCTGTGGCTTCTTCAAGCTCTCGTGTGTGAGTCCTTCAAATATGCTTATTGAATGACAACACTGTGGACTTCTTGCGACGAGTTTTTTATTTTTATGGAGGAGGCATGGAACTCAGTCATAAGGCAGAGAATCGGTTGTACTAAGTGCTCGTGGATCCCGTTCGCCGTTTGCATCGTGAGCAGAGATGCAATTGCGTTTGCAGAGAAAAATAATTAAAAAAAGAATTGAAGAACCAAATGAAGAGCCACTCATTGGAAGCCTTCATAGGTGCTTCCTCAATGAGTACTGAAGCTTTTTTTTTCCTGCACTGCTGTTTTGCATGAAGATCAAGTGATTGCTGTGGTCACGGTGCTGACACGATTCACTATTTTTTTAAACGATTGGGCATTTCAGTGGCTGCATTGTTTTGGGGAAAATGTGTTGCTTTCCGCACCGAAGACAATGCGAATTCGAAAAGGCATTTTTTTTATGCTGAGGTTTCTTGGCTTCGCTTCCTCCATTCCATGTTACCATCTCTGACAAGAGTTTAATGAATTTCATATGATGATCCTCGACACCTGCGTTTTTCTATTCCCGACGAATCTCGTCGATAACGAACAGATTATCAATCCTCTAAATGTTTACGGTTGCGAAAAGAAGTAGCGTTGAAAAAAACGACATGCTAATTAATCGTACAGCCTTTTAAGGCTGTACGATTGAACTGGACGGGACCTAAAGGTGAGAGGCGAATAAATACTCGAGGATCACAGGAAAAGGCCTGTAAGGTATTGCACAAAGAGTCTGCAAAATGAGCTGAAGATCCCGATCCCGACTCGACGGCTTCGACGTCCACGGTCCTCCGCGGGTGGGAATCAGCCGTTGAACCTCCTCCGCTGCAGCATCCGCATGAGATCCATGAACCGGAGGAAGTCGTCCGGCTGCATCGGCTCGATGGCGTTGTTCTCCTCCGGATTCGCCTGGGGCGCGGGCTGCGGGGCCGCCGGGGCCGCCGGGGCCCCCTGCGTGCACGCCCGGTAATCCACCCCCATCGTCTCTGTGGACGAGCGCGATTACTCACTGCAGTCGAACGAGCGAGGAGTCGGAGCGGAACCGAGACTGACCGCAGAGGCCGGGGAACTGTCGGGAAGGGATCATGCCGAACATGTCGCATGCGGCGCCTGCTCCCGTGCGGTACATGCTGGCTCCGATGATGTTTCCTCTGGAGAGGGGAAAAAATTGGCTCGAGAATGAATCCAGTTTGATGTTCGCTTTCGGATTTTGCTCCTTCCCGTTCCTGGATGCTTAGGCTGCGGCATCCCATTACGGAGACGGGTACAGAAATTTTTCTTAGGGGGCGGTTCCCTACTTCCTACAGGCCCCTCCCCCCCTCCCCCCCGCCTTCCACCACTCCCAGCTCTATTGTCTTTTTCATTTCTCGTCTAGGGTAAAATCTTGAATGTCAATTTCATTAGCCTCAATAATATTAACGTAGAAGCTATTTTTAAAAAACGAGGGAAAATGTATTGGTGACCTGGCTATAGGGGCCGGTCTCCCCCCCCCCCCC